>JAMQGT020014450.1:0-149729 GCA_024447675.2 Pterophyllum scalare
TCTCTTTGTTATCGTCCTGCTGGCTGAGTGAATCCATATCTCAACGCAGATCAATTAAAAGCCATTCCATTTGCGATGCGCTCAGTCTGTCATCTCTAAAGGCCCCATTAGATGAAGTTTGTAAAGTCAAGTCTACTTCTTTTGATCTGTTTAAAGCAGCCCATGCCCGCCTCGTCACTGTCTCTTCTCTTACTTAATGCGATCCAAATGAAATTATCCTCACACCTACAATTATGCACCTCGGCTAGCCCCTCCGTTCTTGCTCCATTGTTTTGAAAGAAACTGCGTCGTGACCACGAGTGCAGAAACGAGTCTGATGGCAGGAACCGTCTTCGATTGTGCAGCTGCAGCCATTCAGCTGTTGCTAGAGCAACTCGTAAGGGCGGGAGGCGCAGTCGAAACAACCCTAGGTGCCAGCGTCCCAAAAGGCACGCTGCCGAATGAAGAGGCAAGCACAGAAGAGGAATATCTACGGAAGGCACGTATTCATTTTTCCTGTCAGCTTAATGAAAGAGCAAGTATTTAGAAACCAACATGTCTTTTAAACTCCAGTCACAGCAATTATTCAGAGCTCGGGATGGAAAGCAGAACTGTCATTTTATTAATTTATTGTTTGGCTGATGGAAAATGAACTGCCAACAGCTTTTGGCTGTGGACTGATCAGCGTGCAGAGTACCTCAAGTCTACCACGAAGCAGCGAAAACATCATCAGAGGTGCTGCAGAAAATAAAGACGTCTGAACGCATTACTTTGGAATACTGGAACTGTTAACGGAAATTTTTCTCTCATTAGTCCATGTCACCTCACATCTGAAATGTATGGGAATGGAAACAGTCAGAACGAGAGCATCATGATACTTCGGATCTTTGACAAGCAGGCCGTGTCCATGAAGTCTTTGGCCACGGACGCTGGTGTTGCTGAAGAACTCTTCATCGAAGGCGTAGTCCACCGCCGACACGTTAGCCCAGCGTCTCCTGCTTGTTGTCGCCCCGGAAAGGAGAGGCTCCGCTCAGGCTGCAAGCTTAGAAGAAAGAAAGGTCGAAGGTTCGGGATCTAGGGGTTCAGAAATGCGCACGCTGGTTGTTTATGGCTTGGCTCAAAATCTCGAGTAATCTCCGACCTAATCCTCTCTGCCAGCTGCTCGGCTTTGTTGCATAATGGGTCTTGTAATCAAAAGTAAGTCATTCTAGATTTTAGTCCAAACACGACTTCACCCGCCGCTGATTAGCTTCAGCCCTTGAAATGGAAACTACGACCTTACTACACTTTGATGTGATTAAAGAGCTGCAAATAATGGTGACTCCATTAGTGAAGCTTTGCTATCGAACTGAAGTATTTGCGTGCACGATTAGTCAAACACTATCACAGGGAAATCCGGCTGGACCAGCTCTCAGCTTGGGTGCAGGAATCTCCATGCGCTTTCACACCTTTCCAGTGAATGCACAGCATCAAACTGCATAAGCAGATGCACCGAAGGGGATGATGTGCACGCCAGCACAAGAGAAAGAGCATGCTTTAATGGGCGAAGCATGACACAGTGCAGGCGCGCGCAGGGCTGAGCAGCCATGCGTGGTGATGCGGTCATCAGTCTCCTGGACTTCAGGCTGTTAAACCCAACACCAAAGCCCGGCCTTCCCTTCTCGGCTAACTTCTGCAGCTCATCAGCGCCAGCTGCTAATCAACATGCCATCTGGGGGAGACGTGGAGGTGGAGCAGGTCGAGCTCTAAGCTGAGTGGAAATGTATGAATTTATCGACTGTATAAAAGGTGCAGCTGCTCACAACAAACAAGTCATTACAGCAGCTTGTCACAAGGCCAGGCAGCCAAATCAGCAGGGAAGGTGTCAAGTCAGGAGTCCCCATTATTTTTCAAAAATGCTCATGCACAATGCACCAGGCTGAGATGAAGCCCATCTTAACAGCCTAAAACCCAATGAAAGCATCACTCACTCATATCATTTTAGGTTATGTTATCTAAGGCTGAGCAGGTCTGTTAAAAAGGGGGAAATAGCAGTTTCACTGCCTAATGCACTGTTTATTATTTTGCGGTAATGGCATCAGTGCTCCCACGAGAGCACAGAGAGAAAACACCTCAAACTGTTTACTGGATTATTCCCGTTGCCACACACCCCCACCACCACCACCACCACCACCACCTTACATCTGCCACGGAGAGCTGAAGAGCGAGCGCACCTCTCTGTAGCTCTGCTGTGATAATAAGCTGAGAACAATCTATTTTCTACCTTGCCAGGCAGAGCTGTGACAGCTGTGTGGGCGGACAGCATGAACAGAGATATGTGTGTGTGTGTGTGTGTGTGTGTGAGCACAGACGCATTAGTTTAATATTGTGTTTTGTGCAAACAAACTAATGCACATGATTTTTCTCTACTGAAGCATGTATTGTTTGCAGCTACTTATTATTTAATAATCAGATGACACCTTTCGGCTGGCCTTTACTCCTTTCCTCTTTTGCCTGATTTCGTTCAGCGCTCTCGGCGTGTTTGTGTAGGCAAACACACCTAATGCGCGTTTTTGGAAAACATTTGGCTTTGTGTAGGTGTCACTTTGAAGGATAAAGGTGCGGGGGAGCTCAGTGAGCTTTCAGCTGGGTACACAGAGAGGTGGTCGGCGTCATCGAGAGCCAACGGCAGTTAATCGGCAGGTCGTCGAGGACGTGAACTTTTCCATTGCTGCTGAATTAAATTGTGCTGACACTGCTTCAAAAACACAGAGTGGTGCATGAGAAAAGCTGGCTGTAGAAGGACAACGGCTGCTTTAAAGATCAGTTTCTTAAATGAATCTGGGGGACTTTTCTAACTTTTTCCAAAGCGGAGCTGCATCCATAAATCGTGACGTGTTAAACTCGAAGAAAGAAAATCTAATCAGACTTCTCCTGAGATCTGAGGCCTCGTTATGAACTGAGTAACATGCTGACAAGATCAAAGAAGCCTGAGCTGGCCGGGAAAGTCCAGAGTCAATCAGCCTCTCGCAGCCACAACACTTTCACAGCTTATTATTTATGAATTTGAAAAAGTAAAAGAAAAGTTTCCTGCTGCTCTTTTGAAGACAGAGATAAAAATAAATCTTATAAAGATGCAGGGATAAAATCTCAGTCACAGCTCAGAGGCTTTATGATATAATCTGCTCTGAAAAGCTTTTAAGATATTGTGATGAGCATCAGCTCATTTACATTTCACTGTAAACACTTCCTGAAAACTACAACAGGGATTTTCAATTCTGTCCGAATATAAAAATGTGACTTCTTTAAAAAAAAAAATACTGCTTGAATTTTTTAGTATAAATGAGTTTTTTATTAAATACGTCTCATACAGTCAGTGGATAGTTGGAATGTGAGATGAGAGCAGGTCCCATTACAGCCTGCTGAGAGGAAATGTTTGATGCTTTGATGATAATGTTAAGAAAATGCTGTCAGGTGGAAAAAAAAATGGAAATCTGGAAAAACAGACACAACTATATATTTTGAAGTTCGGTGCACTGTGGTCTGGAAGGAGCCTCTGCAATGCAGGTACTGGATATTTAATAAATACCTCTCTGAATGGAAATAAGATGCACGATGTTCAGAAAGAATATCGCAGTCAGAAAGGCCAGTTTTAAAGTGCTTACAGGTTTTTGCTGCAAGCTCCCACATGGCATCGGGGGGCTGATTGGTCCACCGAGAATTATCCCTCAGCGCTGCACCATGGTGAGGTCTATAGTATTATTTAACCGCAATTACAATCTACCACCGGGGACTGGCCAGTTTGCTTCACAATGTGCATGGTCGATATCGCAGCGGTCCGTTCACACTTTATTTCGTGGAAAGCAGAAAGCAAAATGGTGACCAGTGTCAGACCGAGGGGAAGAAGAGGAAAAAGGGAGCTCAAAGGATGATTTCGAGCTTCCCAGGAACTGTGAGTGGCCCTGGAGAAAAAAAATATATAGTTGCCCAGGAACACGTTGGTGATATGTAAGCATAACTCTTCTGCTTTATATGCAAAAAGAATTATCACTCTATTGATCTAGCTGTTCACCATCACTGCAATTAGCAAGCACTTAGCATTTAACATTAGCAACCTAATTAGCATTAGCAAGCTAATTCTACACCCCCCACCCCACCCCCCGCCCCGTCTACATGCCCCGGGCTGCAAAATTTTCCCTGGATAGAACCCCGGTTATGATGGCGATGCTCAAAATCAGCCGTCACACTGTCCATCACTTATATACAGTCTATGTTTTATTACTGTTGGGATTTGGGATACTCACAGGATGTATGTTATCACACCAACACTCCTGGGCAGGGAGGAAACAGAAAGAGGAGAGCTTTTTAACATCCAACATCTCAGAGCAGGTCAACATTTTCACCGCAGAGCAGCGTGAAAATCATAAATTTACAAATTATTTTACAGCAGATGTTCTTTGAAAAGAGCAGCGATTCCAAACAGTGAATAACGGTCTTTGTGGAGCAGACTGTGAGTTTACTCACCACATGTCGGCCTCCAGGCCCAGAGGTTCGTAGTTGACTACTTCTGGAGCTGCCAGGAAACAGAGATTATTACTGTTCAAGTCGGCGCACAAACACACTCATTACTTCTTTTCCCAACTAATTACTATCTTATTTCCACACTGCGGTGCCTTTATAGTTTGCTGGGCTTTATTGGAGCGCATCATCGCTCTCGGTTAGGTTCAGTGATTTGTTTGTTCCTTCAGAGGTGATATTTTTTTTATTGCGCCTGCTGGAGCAGTGATTTTTTTTCCCCTTGTCTTGAAATGTGTGAATCATCAAAGATTCATTCATTTCTAATCACGCTGAAACAAAAGCTCATTGATCTGAAAGAGGAATCCTGAGAAACACAAGGATCATATACAACTCAAATCCCTTTGATTTGGTCACTCCTGTGGTCATAATTGTTGCTGCAACTCTACTTATGAGCTAATCAAAAGCTTCCATGTTGTCAGTTTAGAATTTGGCAACCAGTGAGCTGATGGTAGTTGCCATTTGCTGTGGAGCATCCACGGAGTTACAGATGACTGTCAGAGGATTCAGACTGACTCTGGATGGTCCTCATCTCTGTGGAGCTCTGTTAAAACTCTGTGCTGAGATCTGACCGAGCTGTGACACAGACACGGAGATAACTCGATGCAAATTGCAGTAATCATGTGTCAGGGGATCAAAAGTACTTTCATTTCCTCCATGGGCCTCTCCCCTAACGGCCGACTGTTTGGTAAATGAGCCAAATCAGTGGGCGAACTACAATAACTAACTTCCTGTTGCTTTTACAACCCCAGCGCACCCCTCTCCTTTCACAGGCTCACCTCCTCAGCTCATCCTGCAGCACCTATGGGCTGCATTCCTCTGCTGCACGTACTACAAACCAAAAGCTCGGAGAGGCAGGATGCAAAGGCAAGCACTCCATTCTTGGGATTTACGGAGATGCTTTGCTGCCATCTGTCATTTTAATCTGCTCGTTGCAGGCCAGAGAGGGAGACACTGGCATTCAACAGAATCCTGACTTTTAAAAAAAAAAACCTACGGGAGACATTCAGCGACAGCGCCACAGAGCGCTGGCAGCGAAACATTCCAGGAAAAGCCTTTTAATCGGGGCAGATTTTATGATGACCACTGAGACTTTACCCTAACACGTGCTGCCAAGATGGTTTACAAGCAAAGCGCACTTTGTTTCTGCTACTCTTGACCAGCTGTTTTCAATTTTAAAGCTACATTCATTTATTTTTAATCTTATCCTATTTCATTGGGCTATCTTACCACTTAAGTAGACCTTACTCTATGGAGCTAATGTCGTTTTGTTTATATTCTGCTTATAAGCCAATAATTTATGGTCTTATTCGATTGCGTTCACTGCTTCAACACGGCATCGGTTCGCACATATCTTATCTAAAGCATTTTCCTTTTAATTCCTTCAGAGCTGACCAGACCGATGCCATCATCCGGCCACTCACTGAGCTTGGCTTTCTCCGCTCTGATCTTCCTTTCCATCCATTTGACGACTGACACCCTGCTGCAGTGGAACACGCTCTGGTCTTGGCCTCGGATGATGCTGGTATTGGGCACCGGCATCAGGTTCGGGGGGGTGGATTTGAGGTTGGCTGTTGCCACAGGCAAAGGGGTGGATGAGGGCACTGTGTGTCTATGGCTATGGCTATGTGTGTGTGTTTGTGTGTGTGTGTGTGCTGGCAGCAAGGGGCAGTTTTGATAATCTCCAGGCTATTATCAGGTCTCTCTCACTTGGTCTCTATGGTACAGTTGGCACCCATTCTCAGCAATATGTAACCTGTGGGATGAAGCCAGGAAAGCAGGGTGGTGGCAGAGAGTGTGTATTCGTGCATTCAGAGAACAAGTATCTGCAGAAATCACATGTGCACAAGCTGCTGGACACTGACCTACAAACTCTGGTGTTCCAAAGATGTTTTCAAAGTCATTGCCAAAATCGATACTTGTGGGCAAGTCCAAAGTCAATGAGCTTGATGCAAGGGTAGGCACAGAGCGGTTCAGCAGCATGATGTTCTCCGGCTACAGAGGAAGAAAGAAGACAGGATTCATCAGAGCGCAAGACAGAAGCAAGGCTCACTCCGAGGCTGGACTTTTGGCACTTCTTACTGTTAGGTTTGTGTAAAAGCTTCCTGGAAAACCTTCAGCTAATCAGTAAGAGTACAAACAGGGACCCGACACAAACAGTATTTCTCCACGCTTAACGTCTCCTTATTGGCTCCCTGTTAAACCAGAATTTCTATGTAATTTCCAGATGAATAGGCCATTTTATCTTAAAGACCTCATAGTACAGTATCACCCCAACAGAGCACTTCGCTCTCAGACTGCTGGCTTACTTGTGGTTCCTAGGATACTTAAAAGTAGAATGGGAGGCAGCTTTCAGACCCCTCTTCTGTGGAACCAGCTCCCAGCTTGGGATTCGGGAGACAGACACCCTCTCTATTTTTAAGATTAGGCTTAAAACTTTCCTTTAAGATCAAGCTTATAGTTAGGGCTGGATCAGGTGACCCTGAACCACCCCTTAGTTATGCTGCAATAGGCCTAGGCTGCTGGGGGGCTTCCCATGATATATTGCACACATCTCCACCCTCCTCCTTTCAGTACCCATGTTTTTATATGACACTGCTGCGTGCCATTAGCCTTTATCTTCTCTCTCCCATAGTTTATTTTTTGTCCTCATCTCTCTGTGATCTCCCTTTTCTCTCTTTTCTCCCCCTAACCCCCCAGCAGGTCATGTCAGATGGCTGCCCCTCCCTGGCTCTGCTGGAGGTCCTCCTTCCCACCATCAGCAAGTGCTGCTCATAGAGGATCGTCTACTCATCTCGCCCTAATATTGTAGTGCCTTTATTTTACAATATAAAGCCCTTTGAGACGGCTACTGTGAGCCGGCACCGTAAAAATAAGAGCACAGAAGAACATTTACACATGGACAAAAATCTTAAAAGTCCTTTTTTACTGGCACGTAGCCACCTGTTCATCGTGACTTCAATGAAAAACAGCTCAGATGTCCAGAGACATTAGAGGAGAAGTGTGCAGGATACACATTGTGTCCTGTATGTGTAAATAAAGGAGGAGGTAGGATAATACAGGAACAGTCTGGCAGGAAGGAGGCTCATCAGGCATGGAAATCCTATGCAAAGCATGAGTAAAAACCTCTCTAGGAAGTGGGAGAAAGGATCGAAAGCCAAAGGCGAGCTAAAGCTGAAACAGCAGAAGCCGGACATTCCTGAAGACACACTGCCTCTTTAAGATGAGCCCTCCAGGTCCCGTCCTTTCAGCGTGATTATGAGCCTAGTTTGGGATTCAGTCTGGGAAGGAACAGGAACAGATTGGCTGTGGGCAGCAGAAGCAACAGGAGGAGATGAGAAGGCTGCAGCTCAGCTCGCCGGCTCTGTTCTCTACTCCGCAAACAGTCACAGGCTCGTGTTTGTGCTGGAATGAAGGAAAATGACATCCGATGTGGGTTACAAGCTGTTCTAGGCCTCCATCTGCATAATGTGGACACCTTAAACCAGGAGCAAAGTGGAAACTACAGTGACGCAGAGAACACCCCAAACACAGATACATAATCAGTAAACAAAGGTAGAGGAGACACGTCGAAGCTGCGGGCCTCTGCGTTTCATATACTTTCCCTTAAAAGAACAGGTGACTCTAAATCGATCACGGCCCATTAGTTCAAACGCAAACTACACGCAGCACAACACATGCCGCTCCCGAGCGTAATACACTTTGTACACCGAGAGGCTCAGATTACTGCCTCTTTGACTCTAAAAATAAAAGATTTTTCTCTAAACTGACATTTGGATTTCCTTATAAAATGTAGTGTAAACGGCCTCCAACCAAAATTCATTGCTCACAATGAGCTCCGAGGTTATCATCATAAACTGTGACGTATGATTCGTGAGGACCGTCCTCAAAGCGGGGCGGTCGGCCCCGACTGCTTCTCAGAAGGCGCCACATGCGCTGCCGGAAGTGGAAAACCGATCAATGATAACGACCGGAGACTCACACACACACACACACACACAACAATCACCACAAAAAACACACTAAACACAGAGTTCGCCTCGTGGGAGGGAACACTTTGTCCCGCACTGCGCTTCGTGACCTCTGCCTTCCCCCTCAAACCGTCCAGCATCAGACAGCGGTTTCAGTCATGGTTGTTAGCCTGGAGACATGAAGAGAAACTGATATGAAAAGCAGTGGTCACAAAGTAGCCAACCGAGGCAAAAGAACGATTCACATATTTCTGTTAATCAGCTCTCCGGTCAGCTGACAGTTCAGGAAGAAGGATGTGTATCCCAAACTGCGCCGAGGGTTTTCCAGTGACCTCCGATAAGAAGCACAAATGTTGGAGTTTGTTTATGTGCAGAGGAATGTTTTCGGATAGAGCCGACTGCGGTGCTTTTATGGACCAAACAAACTCTCTCTTGGTTTTGAACTTTTACAGAGATTGAAACTGATGACATCATCTAAGACGGGTGACCACGCGGCCGCCGCGGTGACCACATTCGCCACGGAGTACTTTAAAGTCTGCATTTTTGCAGCTGGTGTCAAAAATGTACTTTTGCATTTTCACAAGCTCTGCACTTTAAATGTCACAAACACTTTCTGTTAATAAATCCACAATCTCTTTTAATGCTTTAAAGTAACATTTTTTGTATTTGGGGAGAATTCTCACCGTCATTAAACCACTCAAAAAAAATCAAGTGCTGCGTGCTGACGCACTTTTAGAGGGTACTTAGACTTGAGCAAAAACCTTTTAGCATAATTTTAATGACTAATAAATATTAATTTTGTGTCTGGAAAAGAAAAAACTCCAAATTCATTCACTTTAAAATTATATTTAGTGTCATAAGATTTAGAAAAACTGGCAAAGATAAAAAAAAAAAATTATTTTAACCATCAGATGGGTAAAATATTTTACCAACTAAATGACAGCCCCATTATATTTCATATAGGAATGATTTTTAATAGCTCTTATACCTAAACAGTTTCCTTTATCATATATTCTAAATGTAATTATGATGGTTTCAATATCATGTATCCCAACTAAACATTAACTGAGCCGTTTTCATCGTCACTCTGGGCATCGAGGCTTCTGCAGCAGAAAACTTTGCGTCCACGAGCCACAGATCAGAACACAGCCTCACAATCATGCTTAAGCATCAAACTTTCCATCATCCTCGCCACAGCTATCAGCCACTTCCTGTAAAAAACCTGGAAAAGTTACAGGAGAAGCAGACTGACGGACTGATGGTGGATATAAATACAGAGCTGGAGCCATAAACGCCACGCTCACCCGGAGGTTAAAGAAAGGGGAGAAATAAAGCCATTATTTGATTAATCTCTTTTATTCTGACTGCATTGCATACTCAGCCCTGCAAATTATTAGTGTGGAATTATTAAACAGCTTTTGATTGTATTTGTGTTTGTGTTTTTAATCAGTGGTGCAGCAGAAGCAGATATTGTGTGGAGCTGCTGACGTACCTTCAGGTCGAAGTGGGCGATCCGTTTGGAGTGCAGGTAATGGACTCCATCCAGGATCTGCTTGAGGAACTGCGTGGCCTCCTCCTCACTCAGGGACTCCTTCTCTGCCAGGAAGTCGAAGAGCTCGCCTCCGGCCACCCTGGACGAAGCGAAAGAAGGACGGGAAGGGGAGAAACAGAAAGCGAGATCTCTGAGATCAAAGCCAGCGACAAATCCCTGATTAACACAGCTCAGCTGATGTAATCTAATCATCCTGATGCTTTAGAGGCCGACCGATTTACACATCCAGGGGACTGTTTAACCAGCGCTGTTTGCAACAAACTGCTTTAAGTCAATGAACCCTTCAAGAGAGAACAACCTGCTGGGTCATTTACTCTGAGATGCACACAGTGAATCCAGCAGCAGCGTCACAGGCTGACCACTGCTTTAGGTTCACTCACATTAACTACTGCATCTTACCAAAGATTTAGGAGAAGGGGGTAAAATTAAACTCATCCTCATTAATGTCTGACGTATGAGGTCATATTAAAATTGTGTTACATTCTTCATTAAAAAATAAATTTAATAAAATTCCCCGTTGAAGACCGAGACATGACCCCGCAGTTTATCTCTCCAAGCTTATGAAGTCCGACTGGGTTTCACAAAAGTTCATTTAATAAAACCTCGGTGAGAGTCAAAACTTATTACATAATTATGTAAATTATGAAGGCAAAGAGAGATGTGAGGATAAATCCTGTCTCTCCGTTCTGAAAGAGACTGCAGCATTTCTCTCTGTGAGACTACGGTGATGTTCTGCACATGCACGCTTCCTCTCACAGTTACATGCTCTGGACTCTTCCCCATCACTGTGTGCTGGGCGACACGTGGGCTAGGTCCTCCCTGTGTGTTCGCAGGTTCACACACTGGTGTGTTCTTATATACAGTATAAGTGTGTATTAGGCCTGCTTCCTTTCTCTTAGACCTCCATGCAGCAGAAGAGTTCAGGTCCTGACACTCTGAGGTCCCAGGACCGTCTGTTAGTGTCTGTTCCAAAGGTCACGACTGAGATGGCAAAACAGCGTTTCAACGCGCTGAAACGAAACGCAGAGAAAGAACTGCAAACTCAATCAAGGCACTTTTAAATAAAGTGGAAGCGACCGCATCGGGCTGTAGATCCTGTTATGGCTGCTGTCTTGGCCAGGACTGAAAAAGAGATTTTAATCTCACTGTGTTTTTCTCCTGCTTCAATAAAGGTAAAAACTGAGAAAAGCATTGAACAGGGAGACGGGGATAGGGGGGAGGGTGGGGAGTTGTCACACTGAGATGATGCGAGTGAAAAGCTGTGGTGGTAATTACACTTATCCTGCCCTCCTCCACCACCACCACAGCTTTTCACTCGCATCATCTCAGTGTGACAACTCCCCACCCTCCCCCCATCCCCGTCTCCCTGTTCAATGCTTTTCTCAGTTTTTACCTTTATTGAAGCAGGAGGGAAAACACAGTGAGATCAATATCTCTTTTTCAGTCCTGGCCAAGACAGCAGCCATAACAGGATCTACAGCCCGATGCGGTCGCTTCCACTTTATTTAAAAGTGCCTTGATTGAGTTTGCAGTTCTTTCTCTGCGTTTCGTTTCAGCGCGTTGAAACGCTGTTTTGCCATCTCAGTCGTGACCTTTGGAACAGACACTAACAGACGGTCCTGGGACCTCAGAGTGTCAGGACCTGAACTCTTCTGCTGCATGGAGGTCTGAAGAGAAAAGGAAGCAGCGCCTAATACACACTTATACTGTATATAAGAACACACCAGTGTGTGAACCTGCGAACACACAGGGAGGACCAGCCCACGTGTCGCCCAGCACACAGTGATGGGGAAGAGTCCAGAGCATGTAACTGTGAGAGGAAGCGTGCATGTGCAGAACATCACCGTAGTCTCACAGAGAGAAATGCTGCAGTCTCTTTCTAGAACGGAGAGACAGGATTTATCCTCACATCTCTCTTTGCCTTCATAATTTACATAATTATGTGATGAGTTTTGACTCTCACCGAGGTTTTATTAAATGAAACTTTTGTGAAACCCAGTCGGACTTCATAAGCTTGGAGAGATAAACTGGCGGGGTCATGTCTCGGTCTTCTAACGGGGAATTTTATTAAATTTATTTTTTAATGAAGAATGTAACACAATTTTAATATGACCTCATACGTCAGACATTAACTGAGGGATGAGTTCAATTTTACCCCCTTCTCCTTAAAATCTTTGGTAAGATGCAGTATTAATGTGAGTGAACCTAAAGCAGTGGTCAGCCTGTGACGCTGCTGCTGGATTCACTGTGTGCATCTCAGAGTAAATGACCCAGCAGGTTGTTTCTCTTGAAGAGGTTCATTGACTTAAAGCAGTTTGTTGCAAACAGACGCTGGTTAAACAGTCCCCTGGATGTGTAAAGTCGGTCGGCCTCTAGAAAGCATCAGGATGATTAGATTACATCAGCTGAGCTGTGTTAATCAGGGATTTGTCGCTGGCTTTGATCTCAGAGATCTCGCTTTCTGTTTCTCCCCCTTCCCGTCCTTCTTTCGCTTCGTCCAGGGTGGCCGGAGGCGAGCTCTTCGACTTCCTGGCAGAGAAGGAGTCCCTGAGTGAGGAGGAGGCCACGCAGTTCCTCAAGCAGATCCTGGATGGAGTCCATTACCTGCACTCCAAACGGATCGCCCACTTCGACCTGAAAGGTACGCGAGCAGCTCCACACAATATCTGCTTCTGCTGCACCACTGATTAAAAACACAAACACAAATACAATCAAAAGCTGTTTAATAATTCCCACACTAATAATTTGCAGGGCTGAGTATGCAATGCAGTCAGAATAAAAGAGATTAATCAAATAATGGCTTTATTTCTCCCCTTTCTTTAACCTCCGGGTGAGCGTGGCGTTTATGGCTCCAGCTCTGTATTTATATCCACCATCAGTCCGTCAGTCTGCTTCTTCTCCTGTAACTTTTCCAGGTTTTTTACAGGAAGTGGCTGATAGCTGTGGCGAGGATGATGGAAAGTTTATGCTTAAGCATGATTGTGAGGCTGTGTTCTGATCTGTGGCTCGTGGACGCAAAGTTTTCTGCTGCAGAAGCCTCGATGCCCAGAGTGACGATGAAAACGGCTCAGTTAATGTTTAGTTGGGATACAGATGATTGAAACCATCATAATTACATTTAGAATATATGATAAAGGAAACTGTTTAGGTATAAGAGCTATTAAAAATCATTCCTATATGAAATATAATGGGGCTGTCATTTAGTTGGTAAAATATTTTACCCATCTGATGGTTAAAATAATTTTTTTTTTTTTATCTTTGCCAGTTTTTCTAAATCTTATGACACTAAATATAATTTTAAAGTGAATGAATTTGGAGTTTTTTCTTTTCCAGACACAAAATTAATATTTATTAGTCATTAAAATTATGCTAAAAGGTTTTTGCTCAGTCTTAAGTACCCTCTAAAAGTGCGTCAGCACGCAGCACTTGATTTTTTTTGAGTGGTTTAATGACGGTGAGAATTCTCCCCAAATACAAAAAATGTTACTTTAAAGCATTAAAAGAGATTGTGGATTTATTAACAGAAAGTGTTTGTGACATTTAAAGTGCAGAGCTTGTGAAAATGCAAAAGTACATTTTTGACACCAGCTGCAAAAATGCAGACTTTAAAGTACTCCGTGGCGAATGTGGTCACCGCGGCGGCCGCGTGGTCACCCGTCTTAGATGATGTCATCAGTTTCAATCTCTGTAAAAGTTCAAAACCAAGAGAGAGTTTGTTTGGTCCATAAAAGCACCGCAGTCGGCTCTATCCGAAAACATTCCTCTGCACATAAACAAACTCCAACATTTGTGCTTCTTATCGGAGGTCACTGGAAAACCCTCGGCGCAGTTTGGGATACACATCCTTCTTCCTAACTGTCAGCTGACCGGAGAGCTGATTAAACAGAAATATGTGAATCGTTCTTTTGCCTCGGTTGGCTACTTTGTGACCACTGCTTTTATATCAGTTTCTCTTCATGTCTCCAGGCTAACAACCATGACTAAACCGCTGTTCTAATGTGGACGGTTTGAGGGGGAAGGCAGAGGTCACGAAGCGCAGTGCGGGACACAGTGTTCCCTCCCACGAGGCGAACTCTGTGTTTAGTGTGTTTTTTGTGGTGATTGTTGTGTGTGTGTGTGTGTGTGTGAGTCTCGGTCGTTATCATTGATCGGTTTTCCACTTCCGGCAGCGCATGTGCGCCTTCTGAGAAGCAGTCGGGGCCGACCGCCGCTTTGAGGACGGTCCTCACGAATCATACGTCACAGTTTATGATGATAACCTCGGAGCTCATTGTGAGCAATGAATTTTGGTTGGAGGCCGTTTACACTACATTTTATAAGGAAATCCAAATGTCAGTTTAGAGAAAAATCTTTTATTTTTAGAGTCAAAGAGGCAGTAATCTGGCCTCTCGGTGTACAAAGTGTATTACGCTCGGGAGCGGCATGTGTTGTGCTGCGTGTAGTTTGCGTTTGAACTAATGGGCCGTGATCATTTAGAGTCACCTGTTCTTTTAAGGGAAAGTATATGAAACGCAGAGGCCCGCAGCTTCGACGTGTCTCCTCTACCTTTGTTTACTGATTATGTATCTGTGTTTGGGTGTTCTCTGCGTCACTGTAGTTTCCACTTTGCTCCTGGTTTAAGGTGTCCACATTATGCAGATGGAGGCCTAGAACAGCTTGTAACCCACATCGGATGTCATTTTCCTTCATTCCAGCACAAACACGAGCCTGTGACTGTTTGCGGAGTAGAGAACAGAGCCGGCGAGCTGAGCTGCAGCCTTCTCATCTCCTCCTGTTGCTTCTGCTGCCCACAGCCAATCTGTTCCTGTTCCTTCCCAGACTAAATCCCAAACTAGGCTCATAATCACGCTGAAAGGACGGGACCTGGAGGGCTCATCTTAAAGAGGCAGTGTGTCTTCAGGAATGTCCGGCTTCTGCTGTTTAGCTTTAGCTCGCCTTTGGCTTTCGATCCTTTCTCCCACTTCCTAGAGAGGTTTTTACTCATGCTTTGCATAGGATTTCCATGCCTGATGAGCCTCCTTCCTGCCAGACTGTTCCTGTATTATCCTACCTCCTCCTTTATTTACACATACAGGACACAATGTGTATCCTGCACACTTCTCCTCTAATGTCTCTGGACATCTGAGCTGTTTTTCATTGAAGTCACGATGAACAGGTGGCTACGTGCCAGTAAAAAAGGACTTTTAAGATTTTTGTCCATGTGTAAATGTTCTTCTGTGCTCTTATTTTTACGGTGCCGGCTCACAGTAGCCGTCTCAAAGGGCTTTATATTGTAAAATAAAGGCACTACAATATTAGGGCGAGATGAGTAGACGATCCTCTATGAGCAGCACTTGCTGATGGTGGGAAGGAGGACCTCCAGCAGAGCCAGGGAGGGGCAGCCATCTGACATGACCTGCTGGGGGGTTAGGGGGAGAAAAGAGAGAAAAGGGAGATCACAGAGAGATGAGGACAAAAAATAAACTATGGGAGAGAGAAGATAAAGGCTAATGGCACGCAGCAGTGTCATATAAAAACATGGGTACTGAAAGGAGGAGGGTGGAGATGTGTGCAATATATCATGGGAAGCCCCCCAGCAGCCTAGGCCTATTGCAGCATAACTAAGGGGTGGTTCAGGGTCACCTGATCCAGCCCTAACTATAAGCTTGATCTTAAAGGAAAGTTTTAAGCCTAATCTTAAAAATAGAGAGGGTGTCTGTCTCCCGAACCCAAGCTGGGAGCTGGTTCCACAGAAGAGGGGTCTGAAAGCTGCCTCCCATTCTACTTTTAAGTATCCTAGGAACCACAAGTAAGCCAGCAGTCTGAGAGCGAAGTGCTCTGTTGGGGTGATACTGTACTATGAGGTCTTTAAGATAAAATGGCCTGATTCATCTGGAAATTACATAAAATTCTGGTTTAACAGGGAGCCAATGAGGAGACGTTAACGTGGGAGAAATACGGTTTGTGTCGGGTCCCTGTTTGTACTCTTACTGATCAGCTGAAGGTTTTCCAGGAAGCTTTTACACAAACCTAACAGTAAGAAGTGCCAAAAGTCCAGCCTCGGAGTGAGCCTTGCTTCTGTCTTGCGCTCTGATGAATCCTGTTTTCTTTCTTCCTCTGTAGCCGGAGAACATCATGCTGCTGAACCGCTCTGTGCCTCACCCGCGCATCAAGCTCATTGACTTTGGACTTGCCCACAAGATCGATTTTGGCAATGACTTTAAAAACATCTTTGGAACACCAGAGTTTGTAGGTCAGTGTCCAGCAGCTTGTGCACATGTGATTTCTGCAGATACTGTTCTCTGAATGCACAAATACACACTCTCTGCACCACCCTGCTTTCCTGGCTTCATCCCACAGGTTACATATTGTGAGAATGGGTGCCAACTGTACCGTAGAGACCAAGTGAGAGAGACCTGATAATAGCCTGGAGATTATCAAAACTGCCCCTTGCTGCCAGCACACACACACACACAAACACACACACATAGCCATAGCCATAGACACACAAGTGCCCTCATCCACCCCTTTGCCTGTGGCAACAGCCAACCCTCCAAATCCACCCCCCGAACCTGATGCCGGTGCCCAATACCAGCATCATCCAAGCCAAGACCAGAGCGTGTTCCCACTGCAGCAGGGTGTCAGTGGTCAAATGGTGGAAAGAAAGATCAAGTGGCAGAAAGCCAAACTCGTGAGTGGAACAGATGATGGCATCGTCTAGTCAGCTCTAAAGAATAAAGGAAAATGCTTTAGATAAGATATGCTGGGAAACTGCTGTGTTGAAGCAGTAAATGCAATCAATAAGACCATAAATTATTGGCTTATAAGCAGAATATAACAAAACAAATTAGCTCCATAAAGTAAGTTTACTTAAGTAGAAAATAGCCCAATAAAATAGGATAAGATTAAAAAAAAATAAATAAAGTAGCTTTAAAATTAAAACAGCTGGTCAAAAGTAGCAGGAACAAAGTGGTTTGCTTGTAAACCATCTTGGCAGCACGTGTAGGCAGTTTTAATTTCAGTGGTCTCATAAAATCTGCCCGATTAAAAAGCTTTTCCCCCTGGATGTTTCACGGCCGGCGTCTCTGCTGTCGCTGAAATCTCCCGTAGGTTTTTTTTTTTTTAAATTTCAGGATTCTTTGAATGCCATGTCTCCCTCTCTGGTATGAAACGAGCAGATTAAATGACAGATGGCAGCAAAGCATCTCCGTAAATGCCAAGAATGAGTCTTGCTTTTGCATTTGCTCCTTGAGCTTTTGGTTTGTAGACGTGCAGCTGAGGGAATGCAGCCCATAGGTGCTGCAGGATGAGCTGAGGAGGTGAGCCTGTGAAAGGAGAGGGGTGCGCTGGGGTTGTAAAAGCAACAGGAAGTTAGTTATTGTAGTTCGCCCACTGATTTGGCTCATTTACCAAACAGTCGGCCGTTAGGGGAGAGGCCCATGGAGGAAATGAAAGTACTTTTGATCCCCTGACACATGATTACTGCAATTTGCATCGAGTTATTCTCCGTGTCTGTGTCACAGCTCGGTCAGATCTCAGCACAGAGTTTTAACAGAGCTCCACAGAGATGAGGACCATCCAGAGTCAGTCTGAATCCTCTGACAGTCATCTGTAACTCCGTGGATGCTCCACAGCAAATGGCAACTACCATCAGCTCACTGGTTGCCAAATTCTAAACTGACAACATGGAAGCTTTTGATTAGCTCATAAGTAGAGTTGCAGCAACAATTATGACCACAGGAGTGACCAAATCAAAGGGATTTGAGTTGTATATGATCCTTGTGTTTCTCAGGATTCCTCTTTCAGATCAATGAGCTTTTGTTTCAGCGTGATTAGAAATGAATGAATCTTTGATGATTCACACATTTCAAGACAAGGGGAAAAAAAATCACTGCTCCAGCAGGCGCAATAAAAAAAATATCACCTCTGAAGGAACAAACAAATCACTGAACCTAACCGAGAGCGATGATGCGCTCCAATAAAGCCCAGCAAACTATAAAGGCACCGCAGTGTGGAAATAAGATAGTAATTAGTTGGGAAAAGAAGTAATGAGTGTGTTTGTGCGCCGACTTGAACAGTAATAATCTTCTGTTTCCTGGCAGCTCCAGAAGTAGTCAACTACGAACCTCTGGGCCTGGAGGCCGACATGTGGTGAGTAAACTCACAGTCTGCTCCACAAAGACCGTTATTCACTGTTTGGAATCGCTGCTCTTTTCAAAGAACATCTGCTGTAAAATAATTTGTAAATTTATGATTTTCACGCTGCTCTGCGGTGAAAATGTTGACCTGCTCTGAGATGTTGGATGTTAAAAAGCTCTCCTCTTTCTGTTTTCCTCCCTGCCCAGGAGTGTTGGTGTGATAACATACATCCTGTGAGTATCCCAAATCCCAACAGTAATAAAACATAGACTGTATATAAGTGATGGACAGTGTGACGGCTGATTTTGAGCATCGCCATCATAACCGGGGTTCTATCCAGGGAAAATTTTCAGCCCGGGGCATGTAGACGGGGCGGGGGGTGGGGTGGGGGGGTGTAGAATTAGCTTGCTAATGCTAATTAGGTTGCTAATGTTAAATGCTAAGTGCTTGCTAATTGCAGTGATGGTGAACAGCTAGATCAATAGAGTGATAATTCTTTTTGCATATAAAGCAGAAGAGTTATGCTTACATATCACCAACGTGTTCCTGGGAACTATATATTTTTTTTCTCCAGGGCCACTCACAGTTCCTGGGAAGCTCGAAATCATCCTTTGAGCTCCCTTTTCCTCTTCTTTCCCCTCGGTCTGACACTGGTCACCATTTTGCTTTCTGCTTTCCACGAAATAAAGTGTGAACGGGACCGCTGCGATATCGACCATGCACATTGTGAAGCAAACTGGCCAGTCCCCGGTGGTAGATTGTAAATTGCGGTTAAATAATACTATAGACCTCACCATGGTGCAGCGCTGAGGGATAATTCTCGGTGGACCAATAGGCCCCCCGATGCCATGTGGGAGCTTGCAGCAAAAACCTGTAGAGCACTTTAAAACTGGCCTTTCTGACTGCGATATTCTTTCTGAACATCGTGCATCTTATTTCCATTCAGAGAGGTATTTATTAAATATCCAGTACCTGCATTGCAGAGGCTCCTTCCAGACCACAGGTGCACCGAACTTCAAAATCTATAGTTGTGTCTGTTTTTCAGATTTCCATTTTTTTTTCCCACCTGAGCAGCATTTTCTTCCAACATTATCATCAAAGCATCAAACATTTCCTCTCAGCAGGCTGTAATGGGACCTGCTCTCATCTCACATTCCAACTATCCACTGACTGTATGAGACGTATTTAATAAAAAACTCATTTATACTAAAAAATTCAAGCAGTATTTTTTTTTTTAAAGAAGTCACATTTTTATATTCGGACAAATTGAAAATCCCTGTTGTAGTTTTCAGGAAGTGTTTACAGTGAAATGTAAATGAGCTGATGCTCATCACAATATCTTAAAAGCTTTTCAGAGCAGATTATATCATAAAGCCTCTGAGCTGTGACTGAGATTTTATCCCTGCATCTTTATAAGATTTATTTTTATCTCTGTCTTCAAAAGAGCAGCAGGAAACTTTTCTTTTACTTTTTCAAATTCATAAATAATAAGCTGTGAAAGTGTTGTGGCTGCGAGAGGCTGATTGACTCTGGACTTTCTCCCGGCCCGCTCAGGCTTCTTTGATCTTGTCAGCATGTTACTCAGTTCATAACGAGGCCTCAGATCTCAGGAGAAGTCTGATTAGATTTTCTTTCTTCGAGTTTAACACGTCACGATTTATGGATGCAGCTCCGCTTTGGAAAAAGTTAGAAAAGTCCCCCAGATTCATTTAAGAAACTGATCTTTAAAGCAGCCGTTGTCCTTCTACAGCCAGCTTTTCTCATGCACCACTCTGTGTTTTTGAAGCAGTGTCAGCACAATTTAATTCAGCAGCAATGGAAAAGTTCACGTCCTCGACGACCTGCCGATTAACTGCCGTTGGCTCTCGATGACGCCGACCACCTCTCTGTGTACCCAGCTGAAAGCTCACTGAGCTCCCCCGCACCTTTATCCTTCAAAGTGACACCTACACAAAGCCAAATGTTTTCCAAAAACGCGCATTAGGTGTGTTTGCCTACACAAACACGCCGAGAGCGCTGAACAAAATCAGGCAAAAAGAGGAAAGGAGTAAAGGCCAGCCGAAAGGTGTCATCTGATTATTAAATAATAAGTAGCTGCAAACAATACATGCTTCAGTAGAGAAAAATCATGTGCATTAGTTTGTTTGCACAAAACACAATATTAAACTAATGCGTCTGTGCTCACACACACACACACACACACACACATATCTCTGTTCATGCTGTCCGCCCACACAGCTGTCACAGCTCTGCCTGGCAAGGTAGAAAATAGATTGTTCTCAGCTTATTATCACAGCAGAGCTACAGAGAGGTGCGCTCGACTCTTCAGCTCTCCGTGGCAGATGTAAGGTGGTGGTGGTGGTGGTGGTGGTGGGGGTGTGTGGCCGGGAATAATCCAGTAAACAGTTTGAGGTGTTTTCTCTCTGTGCTCTCGTGGGAGCACTGATGCCATTACCGCAAAATAATAAACAGTGCATTAGGCAGTGAAACTGCTATTTCCCCTTTTTAACAGACCTGCTCAGCCTTAGATAACATAACCTAAAATGATATGAGTGAGTGATGCTTTCATTTGGGTTTTAGGCTGTTAAGATGGCTTCATCTCAGCCTGGTGCATTGTGCATGAGCATTTTTGAAAAATAGTGGGGACTCCTGACTTGACACCTTCCTGCTGATTTGGCTGCCTGGCCTTGTGACAAGCTGCTGTAATGACTTGTTTGTTGTGAGCAGCTGCACCTTTTATACAGTCGATAAATTCATACATTTCCACTCAGCTTGAGCTCGACCTGCTCCACCTCCACGTCTCCCCCAGATGGCATGTTAATTAGCAGCTGGCGCTGATGAGCTGCAGAAGTTAGCCGAGAAGGGAAGGCCGGGCTTTGGTGTTGGGTTTAACAGCCTGAAGTCCAGGAGACTGAGACCGCATTACCACGCATGGCTGCTCAGCCCTGCGTGTGCTGCACTGTGTCATGCTTCGCCCATTAAAACATGCTTTTCTCTTGTGCTGGCGTGCACATTATCCCCTCGGTGCATCTGCTTATGCAGTTTGATGTGTGCATTCACTGGAAAGGTGTGAAAGTGCATTAAAATTCCTGCACCCAAACTGAGAGCGGTCCAGCTGGTTTCCCTGTGATAGTGTTTGACTAACGTGCACCAAATACTTCAGTTTGATAGCAAAGCTTCACTAATGAGTCACCATTATTTGCAGCTCTTTAATCACATCAAAGTGTAGTAAGGTTGTAGTTTCCATTTCAAGGGCTGAAGCTAATCAGCGGCGGGTGAAGTCGTGTTTGGACTAAAATCAGAATGACTTACTTTTGATTACAAGACCCATTATGAGACAACCGAGCAGCTGGCAGAGAGGATTAGGTTGGAGATTCTCAAGATTTTGAGCCAAGCCATAAACAACCAGCGTGCGCATTTCTGACCTGATCTTTAACCTTTAACCTTTCTTTCTTCTAATCTTGCAGCCTGAGCGGAGCCTCTCCTTTCCTGGGCGACAACAAGCAGGAGACGCTGGCTAACGTGTCGGCGGTGGACTACGCCTTCGATGAAGAGTTCTTCAGCAACACCAGCGTCCTGGCCAAAGACTTCATAGCACGGCTGCTTGTCAAAGATCCAAAGTATGATGATGCTCTCGTTCTGACTGTTTCCATTCCGATATATTTCAGATTAAGGTGACATGGATTAATGAGAGAAAAATTTCCGTTAATAGTTCCAGTATTCCAAAGTAATGCGTTCAGACGTCTTTATTTTCTGCAGCACCTCTGATGATGTTTTTGCTGCTTCGTGGTAACTTGAGGTACTCTACGTGATCAGTCCACAGCCAAAAGTGTTGGCAGTTTATTTTCCATCAGCCAAACAATAAATTAATAAAATAACCATTTCTGCTTTCCATCCTGAGCTCTGAATAATTGCTGTGACTGGAGTTTAAAAGACATGTTGGTTTCTAAATACTTGCTCTTTCATTAAGCTGACAGGAAAATTGAATACGTGCCTTCTGTAGATATTCCTCTTCTGTGCTGCCTCTTCATTCGGCAGTGTGCCTTTTGACGCTGGCACCTAAAATTGTTTCGACTGCGCCTCCCTCCCTTACAGAGTTGCTCTAGCAACAGCTGAATGGCTGCAGCTGCACTCGAAGACGGTTCCTGCCATCAGACTCGTTTCTGCACTCGTAATTACACCAGTTTCTTTCAAAACAATGGAGCAAGAACGAGGGGCTAACAGAGGTGCATAATTGTAGGTGTGAGGATAATTTCATTTGGATCGCATTAAGTAAGAGAAGAGACAGTGAGAGGCGGGCATGGGCTGCTTTAAACAGATCAAAAGAAGAGACTGACTTTACAAACTTCATCTAATGGGGCTTTTAGAGATGACAGACTGAGTGCATCCAAATGGAATGGCTTTTAATTGATCTGCGTTGAGATATGGATTCACTCAGCCAGCAGGACGATAACAAAGAGATGCTTTTTAAAGTTTGCTGGATTAAAAGTGCACCGGCAAAGTTGTGAAAGTCTGCAAACCTGTGTGGTTTGTGTGTGAATGCAGCTGCTTCAGCTGGAAACAGGGATGTGGTGTCTACAGACTCAGGTGAGAGGAAGTGGGATGTTCTCTGGACCAGTCAGAGGTGATGTAGGACACAGCGAAACCTTCCTTGAACAATGCCTCATTGTGAACTTGCAGCAGTGTGTGTGTGTGTGTGTGTGTGTGTGTGTTTTTTACAATCTTTCCTCCCAAGTTGTCGTCCTTCTTGGGAAGCAGCACACAGATGAATCACGTAGACTTACTCGGGTGGTCACACTCAGGGCTCTCGGTACCGTATTTGAAGTGTCGCTGTAGAGAAGTATGTTTGAGCCCAACAAACATCAGTACGGAAACTTCAGCGGCCGTGACCTTGATTAAGTGACTGGTTAGATTTTTGTTGTTGCTCATAAGAGTGACGAAGGGGACGTTGTGGATATTATCTACCTAAGCCTTTAACACCCACAGATGTTAACAATTATCACAAGATACAAAGATATGTGGCTGAGCCAGTAGCTGAATAACATGCCAGTCAATTTTCTTAAACTGGCTGAGGGTGGGGGGCTGAAGCCTGTCCCAGCTGTCACTGGGTAACAGGCAGCCAGTCCATCACAGGGTAACACAGAGAGACAGACTCACACTTAAATCAGCAGGTAACCTAACATGCAGCTCTTTGGCCTGTGGGAGAAAACCGGAGGCCCTGCACGGTCCAACAGAACAAACCTCGGCTGTTCTCTTCTTCCTTAAATGAACTGAAATCTGCAGTGTGTGTGTGTGTGTCACCAAAAATACCCGTCCAGTATTTTTTCCATGGAAACTCAATGACAGGGTGTCAGGACTCCTTGAAGAAAGACAAGTGTGGAAATACCTTTTTGGTGCACTTCTGTTTGTTTACAGGCTTCATGTATTTTACACCGCCAGCTGCATTAAGTCGATTAATGCACAAAGCATCCCCTCTGCTTACCCAAGGCCATAAAGACTGCACCACGCCACCAACAAAACCCTGAACACGACTCAGCAACAGCTAAACATCGAATGCATGCAAACATCTTTCTTTTCTGTGTCCACAGAAAGAGAATGACCATTCAAGACAGCCTGCAGCACCCCTGGATCAAGGTCGGACTCTGCTTTCATATTTTATTTTACTGATATTTGACATCATTTGAGTTTTGGTAACATTAAAATTCATGTCGCCTACAGCCAAAAGACACTCAGCAGGCGCTGAGCAGGAAGGAGTCGGCCGTCAACATGGAAAAGTTCAAAAAGTTTGCAGCCAGAAGAAAGTGGAAGGTGAGTGCCTTTCCTCCACGCTGTCGCTCTTTGGTACACTCACAGCGAAGCTTCTGGAAAGGCTTTACTGTACAATACAACAACGTCATGTGATCGTATTCAGTAACTCATCACATCCTGACCCCACTGCACCCTGAAAGCTTCGTGCTAGAAAGTCTCCTCAGACGAGCTTGGATGTCACCGCTGAGTGCTGCGGGCTCGCCGTAGCCGTCAGATTCCCGCCGGCGCTGCTTTGGTGGCCACGCGTCACATTTAGTTCGTCACAGCTGACCCGGCAACGCTCCCGGGCACCAGAAAGGCAGCGATTCGGAATCTGTGGTGGTTTGGCGGTGCTGTCGCCCCATGTTTCTGTGACACATCGCCGGCTCCTGGCTTTGCAGTAACCTTGATCTGACTTTGAGTTGATTTATTTATCCATAATAAAAATGCTCCAAAACGTGACAAAGCAGGGCCATAGGTGTTTGCAGACCTGCTCGACTCAACACGCAGTTCATCCCTCTTTCAGGAAATAAAATCATATTTCACTTTGTCGCATCCGCCACCCAGTTTACTCGATATAGAGCTCAGATGTTTGTAGGAGTGTGTGTGAAGTCTCGTCGCTGAGCCCATGAGGGTCAGTGGGTTACCAGGAGTGAATCACAATGAGTAAAGAATTGAAGTAGAGCAGAAAATCATTTTAGGTCTGCACTCTCCTGCCTGCTGATGGCCTCCTTAACGTGACTTGACATTAACTTGTTCTCCTCCTGCACATTCACGAACTTCCATTTCCTCTCCGTTTGTCTCTTCCAGCAATCGGTCCGGCTCATCTCCTTATGTAACCGCCTGTCCCGCTCCTTCCTGTCCAGGAGCAACATCAGCGTGGCCCGCAGCGACGACACGCTGGTAAGATGTGCACATCTGCTTCTCTCACTGGCTTAAACTAACAGAGAAAACGCAGGAAGGGCACGAGCGTTTACGGACATTAAGGCAAAAGTTTGATCGGAATACATTCAAATCCGTGCAAGTTGGGTTTGCGGGGTCAGCCCCTTATCCCAGAGTCCTTCTGAAAAATTCAAGTAACCAAACAGAGACTCACAGCTTAGTAACTTTTAGTTTTAGCTTATTGAAATTTTCAGTTTCAGCTCAGGTCTTTCCAGTTTGACAGACTCTGAGGATCTCAGCGTAAACCATCTTTTCCTCATTCTTCCCACATGTTTGTAGAAGTGGGGGAAGCTCGCAGCAGTTTGCCTCCTCAGGAGGAAACTCTCACTGCAGCTCCTAAATGAATGAGTGAGTTTGTACACAGAGAGACACACGGAGGCTGTTAGTTTATTAGCGTGTCCACTTCCAGTCTATAAGTTGATACCGATAAGCCCGACAGATGTAAACACTGCAGCTCCTGTGAGAAGCTTAATCATTCACAAAGCCCTCCCAGCAGGGCCAGCCCTGTTTTGTCATCAGAGGATTACACAGCAACTTCCTGATGTCACAGGTGAGATGGCAGGTAGGACTGGGCACGGTGAGGTCACAGCGCCTCCTGAAGTTCATGTTTACCAACACAAGCTCTCTGATGGATCACAGCAGTTCTGGTTACTTACCTGTGCAGGTGAACTTGAGTGCAGTGCCTCCCACTGAAGTTTTTTTAGTTAATAACGGTTGAGTTTAAAGTTTAGAGTATGGAATAAAAGTGTGACCATCAGGGACACGAGGTATTAATCATGCCTGTCCCATTTTACACAGATTAAACTGGGAGGAGCTGTTTTTTCCCTCCAGATCTCATCAGGGAACTTGAGCCTAGAAACACTGGATATCCCTCTGGATATCACAAACGCTGATTCATATTACAGAGCTCATTGCAGGGTAGTTTATAGTTATGTTTCCTGAATGGCTCCTGCAGTATTGTTGGTAGTTTTGAAGTTTTCAGGGAGCAGACTTTAAGTTTAGCTGTTTCTTTTTTGTTTTATTTTTAAAAGCCTGCCTCAGCCTTTCACACTCTATCACTGCAGCTCAGATAAAATAATTAATAGCTTCCAAAACCTTGAAATAACTGAAAAAAAAACACATTTTAACTTTACAATGATGACGATAAAGCAGAAAGACTGAACATCTGCTTGCATCACCAGCTTATGAATAAATGGATGAGAAGACCTCGTTTTTATATTTCAGTTATTATTATTTTGTGCAAAGAAAAGGTCGACCGTGAACTCCCAGCAGGCGTTTGGTTGCTCGTACATATTTGTGTCGCGTTTGCAGCCCTCTGCGGTCGTGGCTCGCCCAGCAGGGAGGCTGTGTCGAGGAATGTCGCCAAAGTGTCAGGCTTGGCTGAACAAACGCTCGCTTCCTCCTCAGCTCCCCGCCCCTCTCATCTTTGTCTCTTTGTGCAGCGGAGCGGCACGGCTGATTCCCGCGCTGCACAGCTGACTCTGGCTGAAGGTGACTGGGTCACATGTCGCTGACGGAAAGAGTTTTTATTTGTGTTTTTTGTATGAGCTGCAGGTGCAAAATAAACTGCTGTTTTCTCTTTGTTTCATTGTGTATGCATGCCTGCGATAAAGCTGAAAGAGAGGCTTAGGAGAGCAAAGTCACAGGATTAATGGATTAAGTGAAGAGCAGCAGAGTAACCGTCTTTAACTGTGTTTCTCACCTGTTTAGGACGAAGAAGACTCCTTTGTGATGAAGGCTATCATCCACGCTATAAACGATGACAACGTACCGGGTCTGCAGCATCTCCTCGGCTCATTGAACAGTTATGATGTCAACCAGCCCAACAAGGTGACTAACGTACTGGATACAGGCTACGTGGACGCCAAAATGTTGTGAAATATTTCATGTATGGTTAATTTTTAATGACTCTAAACCTCCAGCTGAGAGATGAAGGGTCTCAGAACCATTTGTCAAGCTGTTCACATGAGCTGCCCTGCAGCCAGCATGGCTGTGAGTCTGCATGGACGTTTCTGTGTGTCACAAACTGAGCTCTGTCAGCTTTCATTTGTGTACAAAATGAAAAGCAAACAGCCGATCGATCCCCGCTGACGTCGGCTCATCCACACAGCAGTCAGTGGCTGAGGAGGCCTGTGTGGATGAACCTCGAGGGAGAGGTGGAGCTGTGGATGTGCTGATGTGTGCTGTGTCTTTCTTTGTGAAACAACAGTTTGAGTTTTAGCCACCAGGTGTGAAAACACCGACTTAAGTGGTCAGTCCTCATGTTACGACGCACCTTTGATGAGCCGGTCCAGGCTAAGTCTTGGTTTGAGATGCAACGGTAGAATTAGCTTTGGGAAGAGGTGAGTAAATGAAGCGAGGCCTGTTTCAGGAAGCAGGTTTAGCTCCAACTCTGAGTTATCATGGTAATAGTCTCTGTTAACCTAACCTGGTGGGTTTGATTCTCTGACTCCTCCCCTCCTGCTGCACCTGAACTACCTGTCTGACCCTCCCATTCATTTCCTCCTTCATAAAGTGGCTGTCAGAGCGTCAGAGGAGCGAATTCATCTGCAGACGTTTATGTTTCTGCAAGCACTGAAATCCCAGTTAGACGTTAGTTTGTTATTTTTGAAGCTTTTTACAGTCGTTCACTCGTCAACAGGCTGTAAGGGCGGAGACAGCGATGATGTCACGGGTTTATGACGAGGCAGCTGCAGCTGTCAGACTGTCAGTCAGCTCCTCTGAAACATTTACTGTAGTTACTGCAGCATCACTGTTACATCACACTGATCTGGATGAAGCTGCTGACACAGAACACACTGATCAGTGATCAGATATCGATCATTGGTCGTGCTGGAAAAGCTCAGTGATGGAAGAATGTCTGATCATGGAGATGATGGGAATGTTTGAGTGAAGATGAGGCTGAAATGATTTGAAGACTTCCAAACTGAACTAAATGGATTTAAAGTGACTGAAATCAACATTTTAAAGTTCTGCTATAACGGATCAGCAAGCCGTGTCCGAGTCCACCTGCACAGCAGGAGGATCAGGATCAGGGATTCAGACCGGATAAGGTCCAGATCCTGTTCAGGCTCCAGTCATTTCCCAGCTCATCCCAGATCTGTTAATAATGGGTTCATTTTCCCGAAACGATCTGCATTCTTTCATTAAAATGTCTCGTCCTCCCAAACTGCACTGAAATATTTCAAACCTATAAAGCTGAGACATTTATATTATAACGTTTGCCTTTATTGGTAAAACTTTACATTGATTACAGATCTGGAAAGCTGCTCTGAATGTTTTCAGCTAAATATGAAACTCTGACTGACCTCTGACCTTTAACTGTAACTCAGTGAAGCTTCTCTGCTGTGGCTGTCAGAGAGCCGTCATCTATCAGTGAGGCTGATCTCAGATCAGATTAGAGCATAGTCAGCGCTGACACATGTTCATATTCCTCAGTCTGCTGGATTTATTTACCCGTTGCCATGGTGAATCCTGGTATCGGCGCTCCATTGATGATGGCTTTCTTTCCTTACTCACGCACGCGCTCTGATCAGCTGTTCTGGGACAGGAAACTCAGAGCTTGGGGTGTCAGACCCACATGCAGTCCACTCTGACCCGACCATTGAAGTCTGTTTGTTAGTGTAAACCAGTACAAGGAAACGCTGGCATTTAATGAACCAGCCGTACAAAAAACAGATAATAAGCAGCCTTAAAAATGTATTTCTAGTAATGTGCTTTTATAGCTAACAGGGGTTGTTCAGAATTATAAAACCTTCACAACTAATCAACAAATTGATTCTAAGAATTGGTCAAAATGAAGGAATACTTTTAACTTTGCAGGCATTTTAATGCCTATGTGGTCGTGCTGGCATCAGCACAGCAGGAGCAGCAGAGCATTTTACTAAAAACTAAAAATTGCTGCAGGTTTCAGACTTTGCAAAGCTGGAATGGAGCCTCTGTTGGCCTGGCTCTGTTTTAGGAGCTGTGAGACTCTCAAATTCATGCTTCGGATGACAAATGGATCCTTTTCCAGCTCTGATGCGATGCAGATACCTTGGCTTCAGGTATCTGCAGCCAGTCATTTATTTGCACTTGTCACATTAGTTTCCTTCTTTCTGCAGTTATACGGCTCCTCACACGTCGCGCTCAGAAGAGCCAGATGAAGGGGAACATTCTTAATGAGCAGAAAACAACAAGTCATGTTACAAAACTTGAAGCACAGTGAAACACTTCCAAGATGCTTCCTGTTTGCTTCCTCCGTACTGCATAAGCTCTCCCACATTGGCAACCAGCTCGTTCCCAAAGATTTCCAGTCCAGATGTCTGAGTCCGGATCAAACTGAAAGCTGATCCTTTTATTGTTGTGACATTGGACACTAATTAATTATGGGGGCTGCATGTCGTTGTGCCAGATTTTAGCCATACAGGCTCATTTTCAGCGTGAGTCTCTGGCACGTTGATGGCATGTGCAAACATTATAATAAAAGCCCAGAAGCACATAGGCGACACAACCATCTGTCTATTTTCTTAACTGCATATCCAACAAATCCTGAACGTTTAAAAAAGAATGAAATCAGACATCTTTAAAATTCTCTCTGCGTGTCTTCTCCATGTTTATTTAAAGCCACTGCACCAGAAACTGGGTCGCCACGTCCTCCCGCCAAAACAAAACAACAAAAACAGGGAAAAATCCCAGCCAGACACTTTAAACACTGACGTTCCTGCAGATTCATAAATAACACAACACTGACGTGCTTTCACACGAGCTACGGGCCCAGAGACGCACTGGTGGCTTACACCCTCCCAGAATTCATCAGTGTGAATGTAAACAGGTGATAAGTTACTGCGAAGCACTTCATCCGAGAACATGGAAACGTGGAAGACAGAGAGCTGTTTGAGGATGGGAACACTGCTAAAACGGATCATAAACTTAAGAGATGAAGCTTTTTAGAGTGAACAATATCAAAGAAGCACTCAGTCGTACCAGACCAGCGATCAACCCAACCCTCATAAAGGGGTCGTGTTTAGATTTGTTGTTGTACTGCTGGAGCATCAAACCACACCGCAGCCTCAGCACCTTTATACAGGTAACCCTTTAACACCCGAGTTTTATTCAGGCCTCCTGGACTTATTCTGTCACTTTGGCTGTAGAATAAAAGAAAATCTTTCTCATCTTTCAGGAACAATTTCAGTTACAGTGATGTGAAGCTGATTTTTCAACCTGTGTTCAGACAGCAGAACCTTATGAACGCTTTGGGCTACTGTGATACTCCGGATATTCTATTCAATTCAATTCAGTTTTATTTATATAGCTCCAAATCACAACAAACAGTCACCTCAAGGCGCTTTGTATTGTGGGTAAAGACCCTACAATAACACAGAGAAAACCCAACAGTCAAAACGACCCCCTATGAGCAAGCACTTGGCGATGGTGGGAAGGAAAAACTCCCTTTTAACTGGAAGAAACCTCCAGCAGAACCAGGCTCAGGGAGGGGCAGTCATCTGCTGAGACCAGTTGGGGCTGAGGGGAGAGAGACAGGACAAAAGACATGCTGTGGAAGAGAGACAGAGATTAATAATAATGATTAAATACAGAGTGAAGTATAAACAAGTAAATAAAGGTGAATGAGAAGAAACAGTGCATTATGGGACCCCCCTCAGCAGCCTAGGCCTATAGCAGCATAACTAAGGGGTGGTTCAGGGTCACCTGATCCAGCCCTAACTATAAGCTTGATCATAAAGGAAAGTTTTAAGCCTAATCTTAAAAATAGAGAGGGTGTCTGTCTCCTGAATCCAAGCTGGGAGCTGGTTCCACAGAAGAGGGGCCTGAAAGCTGAAGGCTCTGCCTCCCATTCTACTTTTAAGTATCCTAGGAACCACAAGTAAGCCAGCAGGATATCTCTGTAAAGCTCCTCTTCTCTTCTTTTGGAAACCAGCGGAATTTTCTCTAGCTCAACAGTTAACAGAGTTACAGTCATTTTAAAAATGAGTCTCAAATGGGCCCATCGGCAGGCAAAAAAGAGAAATGAGGAGGATGAAACATCAGGGTAGTGCTGTAATTGACAGGCTTGGTCTGTCTTAGCTCAGGAACTTCAGAAAAGGTGATCTGGTCATTTTCTTCCTCTTCTCTCGTGTCGTTGCTCCTCAGACTGCAGACACTCCACGTCTAAAAACAGAGAATTCATTTACTTCTTCTTCATATTTCCTCTGTGTAATTACATGCTGTCGGATTGGAGTTTGCAGCTCCATCATTAGCACAAATTATAAGTAAAACGTGTGTGTGTGTGTGTGTGTGTGTGTTTTGCAGCATGGGACTCCTCCCCTTCTGATCGCAGCTGGCTGTGGAAACATCCAGATCATCGAGGTCCTGATGAGGAAAGGTGCAGAGATCCAGGCCCACGACAAGGTGAGATCCAGATCAGTTTGGTGTCATCGCTGACACGCTCACATGTTAATGCACAAACTTTAAAGGCGTCACAGCTGCTGGAGGCCGTCTGTGACCTAAATCAGCTATAAAGTCGATGCACTGTGCTGGTACACTTTAGTTTGAAGAAGAATGTATGTTTGGATTTTGAAGAGTTTGGTAGGGAGAGATCACTGGTAGTGCCGGAAACTGTTTCCCTTTGAATACAGCCGTGAAGCTGCAGATCCTCAGGTGCTTCCACTTTTTATGACCTGAGTGTGGACCGGCACGTACACGGAGCGTCAGATCCCTTCGCTGTCTACAAGAAGTTACAAACAAGAACATAAGAAACAAGTGGAGCTGTCGGCTGTCCCGCAGCAGGGTCAGCCGCAGCTTGTTGCCTCTGATTTGATTTGATTTGATTTGATTTCTGTGCCATGCATGAAATCATGAAATGTTGTGCCCAGATAAGTTTACAGCACAACATCAAGGTTCCCCACACAGATTCCATATAACAAAGATGGCCAAAAACCATTAAAATAACCATTTCATTCAGTCATCATCACTGCACCATTTTTATATACAGATATTAACAACAGTGAAGTCAGATAACTTGTTTTCTCCTGGGAGTCTTTGAATCAGTTCAGAGCAGTAATGCTAAGAGAGGTGCAGAGATTACACTGTACCACAGTTTCCCAGCTGCTAAAGCTGTCGCACGAGCACATCCTCAAAATAATCCCGTGCTCTTTGTAAGAAAAATGCTGTGCAGTTTTTTAGAAGGACGAGTTCATATCACGCGGCTGCAGACTCGACCCCTGAGAGCGCGACGCTACAATAAAGGTCGGGGATAAATCCTGGGATGTTCTTCTCTCTCTCGAACACTCAGAGTGGAGCCAACGCGATCTACTACGCAGCGAGACACGGCCACGTCGAGACCCTGAAATTCCTCCATGAGAAGAAATGTCCTCTGGATGTGCAAGATAAGGTGAAACTAGTCTTCTCCTCTCTCTGCATGTCTCTCACTCTCACACAGAAAAACACACACTTACTACTACTCATCATACTCCGTTATCTGTCAGCAATTACTCACTGCCTCCTACCCACCAAACCCCCTGAGAGGCATTACTTTGAAATGCCCAGAAACACAAACACACTCACACACACACACACACACACACAGCTTTACACATTCACACTTTCACATTTCCACACCTGTGGAGAGAACCAGTTACTCTGGCATTTTATCAGCTTATTTGTTGTTGCTATAGAAACAGGCCTTGCAGAGAAAGATGGGATTTGTATGTGTGTGTGTCCGTGTGTGTGCTTTTGATGCTGGTTTGGCCTCCATCATAAAGCTTGCCCGGGTATCCGAAATCCCAGAAGCATTTTCCAATCTCTTCAATCATCATTCCCGCTGGAGGTGTCCTTTTCTGTCGGCGAACACTGAGGCAGAGCGCGGCTAATCTGCACTGCACGCACTTTGCTGATTGCTATCCAGCTCCCATCCAAGCATCATTAAAGTCTCATCTTTTGTTATTACACGATAACCCCCAAATCACACGCTGAGGCGTCTGTGTGGACGCAGATAATTGTCTTGTGAGAAAGGAAAAGCCAAACGACCTTTCAGATTTACCCCAAAAAGGTGAATCTACTGTGGTTTTTATGTAATTCCCCAAATTAAGCTGGTCTTTGAAGCTTGTTTACCTTTTTTAAAGCGACTCCCTGTCCCAATAACAAGTAAACACGTCGTCTTTTTTTTCCTGTTAATGGGGAGCAGGTAGGCTCCCCATTAACATAAAGTTGATGTCTAGGCTACTTTATGGAAAACTTTTGGCATCTGGCTAAACCAGTCAATCTAAAATCCCGACAGATTCAGTAACTACATCCCTTATTTCAGTACTCCTCCGTCCATCCGTTCACTGCCATGTACGGGGTCCAGGTCGCACATGCAGCATCCTACGCACCGATGCCTCGACCTCCATCCTCCTGCCCACCTCCTCCTGCTCTGTGCAGGGGGCACCGAGGCGTTCCATGAGATGTAATCTTTCCAGTGTGCTTCATGGGGTCTCCTCCATGTAGGACATGCCTGAAACACCTCAGCTGGCTGTGGAGGAGCAGTGGCTTTCCTGTGAGCCCCACCTGAATGACGTCACCCTGTACCTGAGGGTGAGCCCTTCTGAAGAAGCTCATTTCCGCTGCTTGGATCCTCGATCCCGTTCTTTCGCTCACTACCCGCAGGTGAAGGTGGAAACATGATAAGTCACTTTCTCTTTGTGCTCAGCTCTCTCTCTTCACCAGAACAGCCAGTCTCCTCCAGTCTTCCACATATTTCGCTCGGCTGTTTTTATAATGCAAGAGAAAATTTGCCAGCAAAATAAGCGCCTGTCAGTCATCTGTCGTCACTGTTTAGAGGCTCGCACAATCAAAGGTCCAGTGCCAGGGACCAATTATAGACATCTGACTTCCCAAAGCTGAAAACAACTTTTTGGCCTCTTAGAGGGGAGAGATTTTTTCCAGGAACCACCTCCTGACACCGGGATCAGTGTTTGTACTCTCAGATTTCATAGGAACAGTTTTTATCTCAGACTTTCCGACATGCACACTGACACGTGAGACGTGATGTTTCTCAGTCACATCAAAGATGAGTGGGTGGGAATGTTTGGTGCTTGTTTTGTTGATGAACTTCTGAATTTTATGGTTTATAGCAAATTATTTTGCAGACCCCTCTGATTTTGGCTTGTGGGCCCTAAATTATGCTTGACTGAAGCTTTTTATTGCTTATTTAATTTGCTGATTTGTTACTAATGTGTCAGTTTTTTATCTCCTCCAGTCTGGAGAGACCGCTCTTCATGTGGCTGCTCGCTATGGGAACGTGGATGTGGTGAGCTACCTGTGCAGCATCCGGGCCAACCCAGACCTGGCAGACAGGGTGAGCGAATGCGCCGGCGGTGTCAGAGTGATAACTGAGCAGTTATCAGAGGGGCACAGGTTTTATTTTTCCATGTTTCTGCCTCCAGGAGCAGGAGACGCCGCTGCACTGCGCCGCCTGGCACGGCTACTCTCCGGTAGCCCGAGCACTCTGCCAGGTAGGCTGCCACGTGGACGCCAAGAACCGCGAGGGGGAGAGCCCGCTGCTGACGGCGTCTGCCCGGGGCTTCGTAGACATCGTGGAGTGCCTGGTGGAGCATGGAGCCGATCTAGAAACAACTGACAAGGTGATCGGTCATAACCTTTCTCTTCAGTACTTCATGTAGTGTCTCAATCATTTAGAGCATGTTCCTGTTCTTAACGCACAAAGAAAGGGTTAGGGTTGTGTGCCGTCTTATCCTGATAAAATATTTCTGCGGAAGGCTTAGGGTTGACAGGCAGCTCTTATGGGTGAGAGAGAGAAAATGAAAAACAGCATAACTATGATACTAACACTGGCACTGTGGCCTCATTAACATTATATAACAGGACAGATAAAAAAGGACGCCTCAGGCTGCAGGTCACAGACGGAGCAGCAGCCTCTCTGCAGCCACGACACTGAAGTCTCATTAATGACTGTTGGAGTCTGAGGATTCTTTGTGCTTCTGTGTCTCCAGGATGGCCACACAGCTCTCCACCTGGCTGTACGTCGCTGTCAGGTGGAAGTGGTCCGCTGCCTCCTCAGACACCGCTGCCATGGCGATCGGCAGGATCGCCACGGAAACACGCCGCTCCACATCGCCTGCAAGGACGGAAACCTGCCAGTCGTCACGGCCATCTGCAATGCTAAAGCTAGCCTCGACCTCCCCAACAAGGTGGGTGCAAGCATTTCCCCCAAGCTCTTCTGCCCCTTCAGGACTTCATAAATACCGTCAGACTATAATGGTTGAGCTCATCAAAATTAGACAAAAAGACAGTCCTGCTTTGCTTCCTGGGAGATTATCCCCAAGGCTAAAATATTGATGAGAAATGTGTCATCTTTCATGTGTGATGTTGATTCCCTTTGTGGGTTCTTGTGCACCTGTGAAGGTCGTTTTGTGTGTTTTAGTTGAGCTCTGTCACACGGAGCTTCTGGTCCAGCTACTGTAACAGGGTTATGTAAGGAGGAGGTGCTCTGAGCATTGAGATGGTGGCAGAAGTATAATTCAAACCTTATTTTTAAGGCCATGAAGCTTTTAAAGCGCTTTTATCTGTAAACTGCAGTCTTTATGTCCCAGTGACTCTGTTGAGGTAATTCTGCAGATATCTGCCCTAATAAGCTCCCTGAGGCATTTCTAGACGGCTCCGAGTTGTGAGACTTCTGGAGGGACTTTGGTGGTATCGAGTCAAGTTTTTCGACACAGCCTTCCTCTTGAGAAGGGAAGACCTGATTCTCCAGGATAAAATAAAAAAGCTCTTCTTAACTCCACGATATCCACGCGTTCCAGTAATGCTAGCATGGGCTTTGTCAGTCCTTCCATGCAGGTGTTAATTTTGCAGTCCTGTCCTGACACTGTTAACATTAATAATAATGTAATGTTTCTCTTGTTATTCTCCTCTTACATAATCTTCAAGCACATCTGCTGCCAGCTCAGTACCGGTGGTGTTATGCGATCTGTTACGCCACCTTGATGAGTCAGCTCAAACGTTTCGACCTTATGAAAGCAGCCGGATCAGACCGCGCTGCGTGGCCACCGGCACCTGTGGTCATTCAGGTTAGGGACCTTAGCACCGTGACCCTGTTGCTGCACAGGAAGTAAGAGGTTTTCTGCAGAACGTTTCATGTTTTGTGATTGCTGCAGTAATTCTCTGCATCTGGGAATCTCTTTGCTTCCACAATGATAGATCGTACAGATGACTGTAGAGACATTTAGCATTTCTTTCTGCCGTGCGTGCTCCATGAAGGAATCACTTCACCGTTTCACGACATTCACAGGCCCCTTTAATCAAACCCCTGATCACCTGAAGCACCGACTGTGTCCTTTAAGGCCTTTAAAGGTGCTCCCGCAATCCCATCTTCTTCTGCCTCTGTGCCAGGCACGTCTTCCCACATGTTTGTGTCTGCACTGATTGTGCTTTCTAGTTTGACACCATACATTTTAATGTATTCTGCGATGGGATAGCTTTTCTCAGACTCTGCCAGCCCTCTTAGCATTTTTATTCCAGCGTGGTGCAGGGAGGCGATGTGCATCCGGAGCAGACAGCGCTGCCAGAGATGTGATTTATGCATTCTTTTCAGTTTGAGCTTGTTTCTTTTAAGCTTCTCTAAAGCAGCGTATCACACGCTGCTGACTCTGGGCCTGGATTGCTCTTCGCTGTCAGCTGCAGACACGGGGGAGAAACACAGGAGGGTGGGATTGGAAATGTCTCCAGCTCAGTTTGCAGCGTAGCAGAACAGGATGGATGCTCTTTTGTTTGTTCGCGCTGTTACAGAGCAGAATCGATTGAAACGCTTCCTTCAGTGAGGTTTATTTATTTGTAGTGGGCATTGATATATTCTTCCAGACCTTTGATTCTTTGGCAGAGGAAACACTCCGTATGTGTTTAAGACATAAACATCAAAGACTCTCACTATCCTGTTTTTACTGTTATTTAATTATATGGTCTTCATATTAATTCGTGTTCAGGGACACTGTGTTCCTCTTCTAATCAGCAGGTTTATTCTTCAGGAGGGGGGTCAACCAGCTGAAGCACGGCCATGGGCTGAGTTAGGCTGCAGCCAAGAAAAATTAAGAAAGAGCAGTTCTTCGTTTTTTCTTTAAATTAAATATGGCAGAACATTTGTGAGTATTTGAATATGTTTTAGTACTTTTTTTTTTCCTGCACATTTGTGTTACAGTCACAGCAGGTTAAAGAGCATTTCTAGCTCCATATTTTTATTTTTGGACTTTTATCAGAGCAGCTTTGCATGATTCAGTTCAAAATAATCCTTAATTATCTCCTACCATTATCTCCAAGCCAGTGTGGTTGTGTCCCTCTAAGCCGACTTTCTTCTGATTGGCAGTTATCTGCTCTCTATGACCTCATACCGGTCCACGATTAAAAGTCTGAGCTTTGGGCTCTCAGAGGCTACACATGAATAAACTTTGGCCATCTTTAATATGTTTAACATGACCAAATTCAAGGAGAATTTTTACTGAAAAATGAAATATGAAGTCCTTAAAGTCCACATTATAAACTGTCTGCATCGATTTCATCATCACCTGCAGCTGAATCAACGCCCTTCCTCAAACATGCATTCTTTTATTGGCCAGTAGAGGGCGCTACCTGTGGCTACAAAAAAGACTTCTAGCTCTATAAAGGTCTGCAGGTAAATGTCCTCCATAAACACTTTACTGATAAGTTCATGGGTTCAGTCGGTCATTTTGGGTCGCAATAAAAAAAACATGAAGTCCATTTGGTGGATTTTGGTCAGCTCTGGTAGCCAATGAGCATGCAGTTTCCACATCTCACTCTGCACATCAGGAAATGCTCACCTGGAGGGCTTCATCACAGAATTTCCTAAAGCAGAGTGTGACGCTGGCTGCATCCTGCAGGGACCCGCAACGGACATGGGAGGAAAAAAAGATGCAAGATCCCGCAAAAGTTTTTAATTTAAGGCATCACTTCCGCGTTGATACCGTGCATCCGCCAGGACGTTGAAAGGATGGGCGAGAGACTACCAGCAAAGGTCGTCTTTAGTTCATAACTCAGCGGTTACTGTTGGCCGTAACCACGCCAAAATGTACGAGCATGAAGGAATGAACCTGTCTCGCTCTCATGCCCTCACCCCTTCACTCGATCGTCACACACAAACACACACACACACACACACAAACACACACAGCTGTCCTGTCCCCCTTCTCCTCTCAGCCTCTCACCTCATAAACATCCACAGTGATGGAGGACACACACCCGTGGGCTTGGTCTAGACTATAAACTCGAAATAAAAGCTCAAGCTGTGTGTGTGTGTGTGTGTGTGTGTGTGTGTATACAGAACAAATGATTTCGTCCTTTCGCTGTCACAGATGTCGATGTTTCCTGAAAGCGTCTCTTTCTGTGTGTCTCAGTACGGCAGAACTCCCCTCCACCTGGCTGCTAACAGCGGGAGCCTCGAGGTCGTCCGTCATCTCTGCCTGGCCGGAGCAAACATCGACGCCGTCACCAACGTAAGTCACACTTTCACCGTTCGCTCAGCTCAGCCCGTGGTAGACCACATGACGAGTCTGTCGCTGCAGGTTCTCGTGCTGCAGCACTGCAGTAGCGTCCAGTGCAGTCTTCTCGTACTGTAGAACGTGCTTCATATGTGAAGAGTGTCGCCGTGGCAGATTGTGTGGTATTTTAGCTTTTGATTGTGCAGCTGCTGTTGTGTCTCTCTGTGCTGTCTGAATAGATGAGAGCCTGTGTAATGTCAGAGGGGCGTGTCGCACTCTGACACGGCTCATATAGTATGCAAATTGGAAACGTCCGTCCCTCTGCTTGTTCAAATATTGTTTGCATGGTGAGTTATTAATTTTCTTCTTGAGCTGCAGAGGAAGTCGCTGCTCACTCACACAATTTCTGAGCAAAGTTGGGAAATTCTTATGGCAGCTTTTAACTCAGGAATGATCCTCATCTCCGCCCGCTGATTCTGAGCTGCACCACCTTTTCTTTAAATAATCCCTTTCTAAAATCTTCACCATGTCTCTCCCTTCTTTATTTTATTGAAATTCTTTCAACCCTCCGGACTGATATGTTCCTTCACAGTCTTCCATCCCATTCACTTCAGTCTGGATCAGCTTTTTTTTTTTAGCTCTGCTGTTAAACTCTTATTAAAATATTCAAATCCCAGCTGGCAGTTTAAGGGCTTCACCATTTTGAAATCTATCTTTGAAGGTCCAAAAAGTGGATAAACGCAGGTACTAAACATACATTAAAGACACAATAGACTTCACGTTTGTGCCGATTCGGCGCAGCAGGTAAGGTGTTAAAGGCTTCCACAGCCGGAGGCTCGGAGCTTTTATCCAGAAGCTCGGGATCAAACGGAGAGAGCGGCTTCCAGATTCTGCCATTTATATCTGCCTGTGAGTGGGTTTGACTTTGGAGATAAGTGGGAGTTCATGTCCAATAATTTTAGATCCAGAAGGGCTGAAAGACTCAGAGCTCTCAGCTGATGCTTTGCTTCAACTGAAGGCCACAAGCAAAGACTTCATTTGGGATGCAAAAACCTTTTTAACGAGTTATGTTTGGAACCAAATTAAAGAACTTCTCTGGCAATAAAAAATATCAAAATGAACAAGCTTGTGTTCTCTCGTGCAGTTTATTGGGTATAATTAATGGAGCAGTTCTCCTCCAGGAACCACACAGGTCTTCTCAGCTACCAAACTGAGACCGTTAAATAGGCCCCATCGTGCTTTCTCCACAGAGGCGCTGTTACAGTGATGATGCTCACATTAAACAGGGCCACGGTTTCAAGGAATGAGCTCAGGATGTGTGCAGGTTTATCTCTCTATGGGCTAAAAGCTCACACGTCACACTATTCCAAACACTCACTTTCCTGTAGTTTTTTTCTACTCTGGCTCTTGATGAAGTCATTGAGAATTGATATCCCTTATATGGTCATCTCAAATATGGAAGCCCCACCCACCTGCTATTCAAACCCTCTGTTTGTGAGAGGTAGCCAATTGAAATAAAGCTGGCTCAAAGAGAGAGGGGCTAAAACGGCTTGTTTCAGATGGCTGTATAAGATAAACTGAATTATTTATAAGCAAAACAGGAACGTTTTGTATAGGTTTTTTCGTGGGTTTCAGCTCATAAGCCAGTTTAAAATAAAATCTGATATCTGCAGAATAATTTTTCATGTAATTCTACAGTACTGTGAAGAAGTCCTCATTTCTATATTTGGCTGGGAAAAATGGGAAATAGGTGCAGTGATTTATTGAAACCTGCAAACATGTTAAAGCAAAAACATTCATTATCATCGGTGTCCGTGTCGTCAGCATCATCGATGTCATTATCAGATGTTCAGAGCTCTTCTTTGGCTGTTTGCTGACGCTGATTCTCCACTTCCTCTGAAACCTGCCATTCCTCAGCCTTTTCTCCCTGTTTCCCTGAACAGCTTCCTGCCAGCCGCCCTCTCACTGAGCCCATCTCTGATGAGGCTTCAGTGAACAGTAGATGGATCAGCTGAAGGTCCAGATGTGTCTCTCAGGTCCTGTCTGGTCTTTGCTGGATTTTTCCTCTTTCTTGACGACTGACTTTCAGACACTGTTCATCTGCTGCAGAGTTTTTTAGGCCCGCTGCTTTTTCTTTTGTCCTCCACTTGTTCAGTTTCCTCAGTTGTTTTTTTTTTTGTTTAAGGGGACTCGGCATATCCTGGCATGGTGTGCAAAGTGCTAACAGCTCTTTGGGACTCACTTGTCTGAGTTATGTGTTGCACTGTTCATTGATTCAACTAAAAAGAAACTAAACAAGAGTTTGAGGCCTTTTTATGCTTGAATGGGTCAGAGGTCAGTGTTCGTGGCTTAATAAATAAAATGCATTCCCTGAAAATGATGAAAAAGCAGCTGATGTCCAGAAAACCTTCAGGAGAGCACTTTAAAAAGATCTTTAAAATAGTCAAAATGATGGGGTGGCTCAAGACTTTTGCACATTTATCGGATAGGCGTTTGCATGTTTCTGGACTCGTGGTTTGGTTTTTCTCACAGTATCCCGGTCGGCACAGCCTCCATTGTGCGCCGCCGCTCTGCTTTTCCTGTCAGCATCCACACAATGACCTCATGTTGTTATTGTGTGCTCGGGCTCAGATATGATTTCCAGATGTTGCACAGTTGTGGAAAACACTGTCTGGGCGTCCTCCAGCTTTCCTCTTGATATCAGAAGGAATGTGTTTTCTGGAGAATTCCGGACACGATGCAGGAATTTTTGAGTATTTTAAAGTCTTCTCTCTCCTCAGAGTTGAGCCTCAAAATGCAGAAATCAAATGTTGGTACAGCCCAGAAATCTTTTTGTCATGAATTTCAGTAAATCCTTCTGCTTCCACCACCACGTGCTCCACGCTGACGCTTTTCTTTCTCTCTGCATCGCCAGGATGTTAATATTGTATGGCAGCTGATGTGCTATGCGTGTTTAATCTAGAAAGTGCATATCGAGATGTATAATTCATTGTCGGGTGGCCTCTGCCAGGGAGGACAGCCTTCCACACATGTCTGCGATTTTTGCCTATTGTGTCATTATATATATATATATATATATATATATATATATATAATATTCGTAAAAAGCAGCTCAGTGTCTGTCAGTGTGACCATCACTCATCCTTCTGAAGTGTCCTTCAGCTATTCAGTCTCAAATGGAAACAGTGTGGATGATGTAACGCTCCTCTGTCGCTGCCAAGCATCAGTAGTAATAATCGTGACACCCAGCCATCAGTATGAGCCGAGTACCACGGAAGTGTTCACAGATCTAAATGGTCAAGCTGCACTTCATTTACATTCACTCTTTTTGACATTTAGTTCATTCAAACAGCTTTAAAGGTCTCTGATTACAGCACGAGCCCTGAACCAGAGAGAATAAAGCTCTAAATTATTTTGCTAAAGCTTTAGATTAGATCAGCGAGCATTCTTTACTGATCCTCTTTTCGTCATGCTCGGCTGCGATGCTCCGTAGAGGGAGGGGCTGTTCCGTTTGAGGCCGTCGATGCAGGTTTTCCCGGCGGAACAGCCACCGGAGCCGGACGGGGACAGATGACTCGGTTAGTGAGAGATACGTGAAGCTTGTCAGGAGTGCAGTGTTTCTGTGTCAGTGTGTTTGAGGGGGAAAAGTAACATATCAGAGAGGCTCTAGAGCACTGAAAGAGAGGTTTGTGTGTGTGTGTGTGTGTGTGTGTGTACGGTGCTGCACCTGTAATTAATCCACTGAAATCAGCTGCTATATGAGTAAGAACTGGCATCAGAAGTAAAGGTCACCTCAGTCCCACTATTAGAAGTTAATAGTCTGATATGCATGAATGTTGTTTTTGGAGCATGAACATGGACATATTTCTGGAAAGGATCCAATAAACATATCTGCTGGTGTAGACATCGAGACCTAGTCTGAAATTTATCACACGTTAGGTGCAAATTGCCAGTTAAATGTTGCTAAATGGTAACTTCCCGTTATGAATAAACAATAAAAAAAATACACTTATCCGAACAATAACTGGCAGTCTGTTGAAATAATAAAACTGAAGCCCAATAAACTAAACTGGTTTCAGATGAAGCTCTTTGATGGCAGTCTCCTGCTGCATCCTGGATGGATCCTCGCTGACTGTCGGTTAACAGCCGGAGCAGATATGATGCTTCTGTTTACCAAAGACTCTTCCTTGTTTTTCTCCTTCAGGACGGAAAGACGGCGGAGGATCTGGCCTCGGCTGATCGTCACGAACACGTCGTTGTGTTGCTGGGAAAGCTTAAAAAGGTAAAGAGAAAGTGGCTGTATGGTGAGGTATCAGCTGTTTGTAGCTATATTTGAAGAACAGATGATGTGGTGCACACTGGGCCGTATACAATGCTGTGTTTGCAGTTTAAGAATAGAGTGCAGATGATGGTGATGATGATGATGATGAGGCTCAGTCGGGCTCCACAGTCATCACACTCGCTCTATTTCAGTGCGGAGGCGCGGAGAGGCGCATCTCAGGGAGACGGGAAGGCATTAGATTCTAGCGATCCACCATTTTTAGACTGACGGCGCTTTGCTCGACACATGCATGTAAAATGAATTACACTGCTCAACAAAATAAAGGGAACACTTAAACAACACAATATAACTCCAAGTAACTCAAACTTCTGTGAAATCAAACTGTCCACTTAGGAAGCAACACTGATTGGCAATCAGTTTCACATGCTGTTGTGCAAATGGAATAGACAACAGGTGGATATTATTGGCAATTAGCAAGACACACTCAATAAAGGAGTGGTTCTGCAGGTGGGGACCACAGACCACTTCTCAGTACCTATGCTTTCTGGATGATGTTTTGGTCACTTTTGAATGTTGGTGGTGCTTTCACACTCGTGGTAGCATGAGACGGACTCTACAACCCACACAAGTGGCTCAGGTAGTGCAGCTCATCCAGGATGGCACATCAATGCGAGCTGTGGCAAGAAGGTTTTGCTGTGTCTGTCAGCGTAGTGTCCAGAGGCTGGAGGCGCTACCAGGAGGTAGGAGGAGGAGGCCGTAGGAGGGCAACAACCCAGCAGCAGGACCGCTACCTCCGCCTTTGTGCAAGGAGGAACAGGAGGAGCACTGCCAGAGTCCTGCAAAATGACCTCCAGCAGGCCACAAATGGCCATGTGTCTGCACAAACGGTTAGAAACCGACTCCATGAGGATGGTATGAGGGCCCGACGTCCACAGATGGGGGTTGTGCTCACAGCCCAACACCGTGCAGGACGCTTGGCATTTGCCAGAGAACACCAGGATTGGCAAATTCACCACTGGCGCCCTGTGCTCTTCACAGATGAAAGCAGGTTCACACTGAGCACATGTGACAGACGAGACAGTGTCTGGAGACACCGTGGAGAGCGATCTGCTGCCTGCAACATCCTTCAGCATGACCGGTTTGGCAGTGGGTCAGTAATGGTGTGGGGTGGCATTTCTTTGGAGGGCCACATGGCCCTCCATGTGCTCGCCAGAGGTAGCATGACTGCCATTAGGTACCGAGATGAGATCCTCAGACCCCTTGTGAGACCATATGCTGGTGCGGTTGGCCCTGGGTTCCTCCTAATGCAGGACAATGCTAGACCTCATGTGGCTGGAGTGTGTCAGCAGTTCCTGCAAGATGAAGGCATTGAAGCTATGGACTGGCCCGCCCGTTCTCCAGACCTGAATCCGATTGAGCACATCTGGGACATCATGTCTCGCTCCATCCACCAACGTCACGTTGCACCACAGACTGTCCAGGAGTTGGCGGATGCTTTAGTCCAGGTCTGGGAGGAGATCCCTCAGGAGACCATCCGCCACCTCATCAGGAGCATGCCCAGGTGTTGTAGGGAGGTCATACAGGCACGTGGAGGCCACACACAATACTGAGCCTCATTTTGACTTGTTTTAAGGACATTACATCAAAGTTGGATCAGCCTGTAGTTTGTTTTTAACCTTTAATTTTGTGTGTGACTCCAAATCCAGACCTCCATTGGTTAATAAATTTGATTTCCATTGATGATTTTTGTGTGATTTTGTTGTCAGCACATTCAACTTTGTACAGAACAAAGTATTCAATGAGAATATTTCATTCATTCAGATCTAGGATGTGTTATTTGAGTGCTCCCTTTATTTTTTATTTTTTGAGCAGTGTATAATACAGACACGTTCAGAAAGTATGAGCACTCAGAGCCGCTTTATTCAACACTTTTTAATAAATCCTCAAGAAAATAATTGGGTTTTTTTTCTCTTAGACTGCCAACATGGAAATATGTTATTTTATTAAAAATAGGTTAAAATCCTTTCTAGAATTATATATGGAAAGATTTTAGTAGTAATTTTCATCCAGAATAATTTATATTGATTATGTTACATTTTTGTTCATCAAAACAGGACACACAGCACTGTGGTGTTAGTCCAGTGTTCCCAGTCGTAGCTTCCAGGACACGCACACAGATCTTCATCTGAAGCTGCATGTTTCCGACTTCATGTCTGATCCAGTTTTTTCCAGAAAACCTGCTGAGATTCAGTGCAGAGTGCGAAAACATGAAAGCAGCAACTGTGAAAACAGTCACCCTCTGCATATGCTCGGCTAATTTCGGACACTTTGGCACACGGATGCCATGTTTGAAAGGAGGGCCGACATGCCGAGAACCAGGAGGGGAAAAAAGAAAACAGTAACATTAAACGAAAACACGCGCAGTTCGTTTTAAAGTCGGATTCTGTGAATGACACTTTTTGAAATTAGGAAGAAATAATTTGTGGACCACGTTAGAATAACACAAGTGGGATTATGGAGCGCTTTCACATCCCACGCAACCACTCAGCGTTTGGGGCCACTTCTGATGCGTGACTCACTCATCGGACGTCTTAAAAACTCTCCAACTGTCAGGATTACAGCGCGCCGAGGAAGCGGCTGCATTTGAAAGTGTCTTTTGTTGTCTGTGTTTTAGTGTGTTTCCTGCGGCTGAGTCAGTGTTCCACTTTCAACAAACATTAAGAGCAATTTTGAAAACATGCGTCATCGCAGCGCGATGCATTGGTGATGACTTAAAGCATAGATTGCGGGTTTTCCTGTAACGCCGTCTTACAGCCGTGACATTTTAATATCGTCTCATTTAAATGTTTTATAACTGTGAAGTATTTGTAGACGCTGCGGTTTAAAATATGAAACATCTTGTTTGAGATGGATGAACTGGAGCTCTGCATCGATTCGCAGTATAAAATACTTGAAGTTTGTTTTATAAACCTGAGCATATGGAGCTGGAAATGAGCAGAATAGGGCTTCTTGAAGATTTTATCAAATCATTTCTGGTGTAAAGAGAGTATACAATTTTCCTAATCTAAGCTCCAGGTAAAGGTGACTCGGGCCCCTGCAGGATGTGGTTCACGGGCAGGTGCTGCAGGTTTCCACGCTCGATGTCACCTGTTAGCCGTGTGTCTGCGAGTCTCCTCCTGCAGGGTGCCGTTGGAAATGAGAATGTGTCCTCAGTGCAAGCTTTGTTCGACAAGCCATTCCCTCACTGCTCCATTTAATGTTAAAAAAAAAGGTGTTGCACAAAAGTATGGCCCAGCTGTATTTTAGTTGATATCTCTTCAACACAATACATTGATGCTTTAGACGTGAAGCCAGAGTGGTTGTAGCTAACGGCCTTTTCCAGGTGCTCGGAGCAGCAAATGAAGCTTGTCTGCTGTTTCAGGCTGATGTACAACAAAGTGCGACATGTCAAAAATCTGGAACAAAATCTGATTAACTGAAGTGTGTCATCTGATTTTTGGGGCTCCTTGAACTGCAGCCATGTGGGAGTCGTGTTGTAGATGAATGTGACCTGAGCTGTCAGTGTTATTTTTAATGAACACAGGTCTTTTTATTTTTTTGGGGGGGTCAGGACAACCATAAGCTGAGCTACATCCAGCAGCTGCGGCCCACTCAGACTGTCCAACCCAGGATCAAGCTAAAGCTGTTCGGACATTCGGGAGCCGGGAAGAGCTCCCTGCTGGAGTCTCTGAAATGCGGCATCCTGCGCAGCTTCTTCCGGAGGAGGAGGCCACGCATGGCCAACTCAGCCCGGCACCCCAACTCACCCATCAACTCCAAACCTGCTGGTAGGTGGCCGACACATGGATTAACCTGGTGCCCACTTGGTGGAATCCACTGGGCGGCTAGTGCAGGTACATACAGGTGTGTCTCGCCCTATGACAGCTGGGAAAGCCCCATCCCCAGTTCTCTTCCTTTAGTCCCCAGCTACACACACGGCAACTTTGAAGTGGACGGACGCATGCTTTATTAGTGAGATAGTTCAGTTAATCACAGGATGTATATCTTTGGCTGACGAGTCATTACATTAATAGAATAACGGAATGTCAAATTTTCCACTTTGTGGACATTTAGGGTGTTTTTCATACTGATGTGACTCAAACAAAGATTCTCTCTTCCTATAAACACATATTCTCAGAAATGCTGTCATCACAAAAAGCCTTGAAGGATGAAAAGCACTAACACAGCACTGCTCATCCCTGTTTACTGCGTCAGCTACCCCTGCAACCCGCAACATTAACCCAGCGACCTGAACCAGAATCTTAAAGTAGGAACAGTCAGTGTTTTCCACTGCTCCTGGGCTCCTGGGCTTTGATGTGTCTGATTGCAACAAACAGCAAAGTGTTAAATAGACCAGCGTGGTGAATAAGCCTATAAGAGTCTGTATGCTGTGGGTCTGTATACTTTATAATCATTTATTCAGTACAGATAAGCATTACATTTGATGATAATAGTAACTATGTGTCTAAACAGAGTTAATTGCACGATACGTTGTGTCACTTTGACATTCTGCCAGTTTCCACTAAGGCTGCATTTCCTGGGGTCACAGCTCCTCACTGAGGTCAGCCTTTCTCTCCTTTCCTTGCTCAGAGCTGCTCTGAGGGTGGGGGGTCTCTCTGAGTTGTCGGTGGTCAGTCGGTCGTGCACGTGCAGCGACGGTCCGTGCTGAGGCTCCTCGACGTGTTCAGTGCTCTCCAAACCGTCCTGGCCACCCTCTCTCCTCCGGTCAGCCACGTTAGCCGTACAGAGTTACTGTCTGTAAATCATAGCCTCCATCAGAGCTGAAGGGGGGTTCGAAAGAGTTGTTTCTTCTGTCAGTTCGAGCTGAAGTCAATAATGGTCTGAATTGACCGTTTGTTACACCTGCAGTGATACGTGACATGAATCCAGTGAAAGACAAAGAAACACAAGTGTCAATATTTTAGCACTGCCACCTGAGACCGGAGTGTGCCGCGCATTGATTTTGTGGCTTTTAGCTTGTGCGAGCTCAAAGACATTCTTTTATTTGCTTATTTGTGGAGATCTTTGAAATGTCACAGAGCTCCATTAAAGAGAGGTCGCATCACCAAGGCTGCTGCTCGGTAAAAATGGCGCCCGTCAGTGAGAGAAAACGTGTGCCGCTTTGCTTCGCTGAACTTTGAACATGCAGCAGCTGGTTTTTATTTAAAAGAAAAAACAGGGAAGACGTGTGGTCAGATGAGTCGGTTTTTTTTCGTTTGCTCGGACCTGTTTCTCACCCTTTCGACTTTTAATGAGTTCACCGTGATTATTTATCTGTGCCACACAATTGCCATGCAGTTGCCAGTTGGTGGGAAGAGTTGCAGCGTGACCTTCGAAGGCCCTGTTTGACAGCGAGGAGGATAAAGTTTGCTGAGCAGAGAACGCAGGCATCCCGTCCTGAAAGCAAAGACTCGCCCTGCAGACAGCGACGCTCCGGATGCCAAACTGAAAACACGTCGGATGAAATAAAATCTGTTTTGTGGAGGTTCATGTAGGTGTGCCTTGAACCTTCGTGTGTCTACAGTAAACTGCAAGTTCTGATTTATCAGAGACGTTCACACTAAACCTTTACACATCAAACAGGTTCTCTCCTCCACCTCTCTACACCCATAATGATGTCATCCTGATCAGCATGGACCAACAACGAAAAACAGACCTGATTCAAGACCCCAAAAACAAGCTGTAGGTGTGGTCCTGCAGGATGTCAATAAAATCCAAATGCTGTGGCTGCATAGTGGATTCGTGTGCAATGAGATGGCGCCCCCCTGTGTTTGCAAGCGGCCAGTTATTTGGTTAAGATGGTGCAGATGTGTTTGCTGCAGCAAAGCGAGACATCTGCATTTAATCTGAAATGTTTTGAGCATTAGTCACACACACAAGTACAGCATAGATCTGCTCTTTATAAAAAGGAAAAACAGAGACCAGCAGCTGGTGTTTTTCAACATTTCAGATATTCTGAAACTGCGTTATCTGCTGGAACAACAGGCAAAATGCTGGGATAAAATCACTGATTTATTCAGTGCTTTAAGAGCTTTAAATGCTGGAGGTTACCTGCTTCTGACCCGTTTTCTTCTTAAATAAAAGATGGTAAAAATATCAAGTGAGCTGAGTGTTGTCCAGCTGATTCTCGGGTCCCCTCCTGTCCCCTGTGTTCAGTGTCAGTGAGCATTTCCAACCTGTACCCCGGCTGTGAGAACGTGAGCGTGCGGAGTCGCAGCATGATGTTTGAGCCCAGCCTGACCAAAGGCGTCCTGGAGGTCTTCTCCCCCGTCCACAACGCTCTGTCTGCAGCTGACGAGCAGGCCACAAAGGCCATCGACATCCAACACGCCAACATCCACGGTGAGAGCCACGAGGAACTCCGCGAACGAGCCACCATTCTCATGAGCAAAGCTTGCACACTGTTCACCTCTCTTATCTCCCTCTCTGTAGGCGTGGGGGATTTCAGCGTGTGGGAGTTTTCCGGAAACCCGGTCTACTACTGCTCCTACGATTATTTTGCGGCCAACGATGTCACAGCGATCCACGTGGTCCTGTTCAGCCTCGAGGAGCCGTACGAAACCCAGCTGGGCCACATCACCTACTGGCTGAACCTGCTGAAGGCCCTCACCCTGCCACAGGAGACCATCTGTAAGCAGCGACCAGCCGCGGCTGCATGAAGTGAAGCACGGACGGTCTAATTCAAAATTAATATAATTTATAATATGACACGAATAACATCTCGTTTCTCGTCTTTCTTCAGCGTTTGGAGGTCGGATCCAGCAGCCCCTCGTGGTCGTGCTGGTGGCGACGCACGCCGACCTCGCCAACGTGCCCCGAGCTTTCTCTGGAGAGTTCAGCTATGACAAGGAGAGGGCGCTGCTCAAGGAGGTCAGGAACAGGTAAGCGCTTCGAGCACACCTGCTCTTCATCAGGCAGTAAGAATGCACTCAGTGGTGCCATCTTACATCATGTTACTAGTCACGTGATCCAGTTACATGGACACAGGATTCAGCGTGAACATCACATCACACCAGCAGACAGTTAATAGAAAAACAGCCACAATAACACACATATCGACTGTGCAGGTACGCACCACAAAGAAACGGTGCATTTGTAACAATAAATAAGGAAAAACTGAAAAGAAATAATTAAATAAAGAAAAAATAAATAGTATAATATTAAGAAGAAGAACAAGAATTATTGTTTATATATATATATATATAGATAGATGATAGACAGAGAGATCAGCTGAAACTTGGGTCTGTTGACTTAACTGTGGCGAAGAGTGAAAACACGGATCACTCTGTACAATCAGCCTATTGTATTAAATTAAGCTCAGTGTGCTCGATCTCTCATTTCAACACGTCAATCACTAATTGCATTAAAGAGCTCAGGCTTATAAAAGAGTTAAGATATATATTAGAGTAAATTAATCTGTGTTAATTTCTTTAAAATTATTTGGGTGGATACTGCTAAAAATTGTAAGGTTTCTGCAGCTGATTGCAAAATGTGAGTATCTCTGAGTTTGATGAATTAATTTGGGAACAAATTATTGTTTGTATTTATTAATGCATTCACCAGATTTTACGTGCAGCAAAGCAGAGGCTAAGTGTTTGTAAAACACAGATTTCGAGCGTGTTGGAATCTCTGCAGCTAAGGAGGAGAATCCAAACTTAGCGAGACCCTTAAAGGCCTCCTGAGTGTCAGCAATGAGTCGCTAGCACTGAGTTAGTCCCTCTTCGGGCCGTTTAGTTTCATGAATGGGTTTTTATTTAAAGTCTGTGGGTATATAATAATAATATGTCACTAAATTTCCCACTTACGAAATTTGAGGCTGCGACTTTTCCAGGATAGGCGTTTGCCAACAGCTGATTTAAAATAGACTGATGACATCATGTCAAACACAGGAGCGCATTGATGCTGATGTTAAAGTCATGTGGTGTGGTGTAGTTCATTTATAGATGATAACATTATCATTTTGATTTTGCTTTGGCATTTATGCTTTAAAAATGAGCAAAGTGGCGTCAGTTCGTGCAAATGATCTTGCTGAGTGAAAAACCTGCTGCCAACACCCGGGCTGATCTACGAGAAAGGGAATCCCTGCGGAGTTCTCCATCCGGATTAATGGGGAATAACTGAGAATTAACAAGAATTATTAATTACACAAACTTCTGTGCAGATTTTAAGTCGGTGCTGTGTTTTTGGTTTTCATCCAAGGTTTGGTAACGATCTACAGATCAGTGACAAATTGTTTGTGATGGACGCCGGAGCCTCAAACTCCAAAGACATCAAGCTGCTGAGGAGTCACCTGCAGGAGCTCCGGGCCAGCATCATCTCTGTGAGCTCTGCGAACTGTGTCCTCTTTATTCTACATGTTCTCACACGTGTAAACAAGCAGGGCGCAAACTCACATTTACGTATCACCTCCTCCTTCTTCTCCACCTGCAGAGGTGCAGTCCGATTACGCTGCTGTCGGAGCGTTTGTTGGCCGCTCTGCCGGCCTGGAGGAAGCTGAGCGGGCCCAACCAGCTCACGTCGTTGCAGCAGTTTGTCAGTGACGTGCAGGAGCACATCAACCCGCTGGTGAGCCAGGATCACCTGCGCACACTGGCCCTGCAGCTTCACAGCATGGGGGAGGTGAGTGTTTGCTCGGGAGCAGGAGGCTTTTGGAAAGATTTTGTGATTTGTTCCCCGAGTACCACCAGGGGTCGCTGTGGGCTCCGGCATAAACAAACCAAAGCACTGTTTTCATCTGGGAACGCTGAGAATTACTCAGCAGCAGGAACATTTTGTTTCTGTTTGTGCACCGGAGTGACCCGGCTCAGGAAGCCAAATGAGAAACCATAACTTTCTTTGGTTGTTTGCATGTTGTTTTCACAGACGAAACATACGGCCGCTCATTTTTACGTTTCATGCTTTTCATTTTGTGTCCTTGTGAACATTAAACCAGATTTAATTTTCTGATGAATTTCTACCTGTGGCTGCTCATGTGTCCCTCCCCTCTCTTCCTTTCTCACCTCCACAGATCAACATCATGCAGAGCGAGACGGTGCAGGATGTCGTACTGTTGGAGCCTCGATGGCTCTGCAGCAACATCCTCGGCAAGCTGCTTTCCGCGGAGACGCCCAAAGCCATCCATCACTACAGGGGGCGCTACAGGCTTGAGGAGGTGCAGGCCCTGGCGCCTGAAAGTGACGTGGACGAGTTGCTGCAGATCCTGGACGCCATGGACGTCTGCGCCCGGGATGTCATAAACCCCACCATGGTGGATGTGCCCGCCCTCATCAAGACAAACGGCCTCCACCGATCCTGGACTGAAGAGGAGGAGGAGGATTCGCTGATCTACGGAGGAGTCCGAATTGTCCCGGCCGAGCATCTCACTCCCTTCCCTTGTGGTCTCTTTCACAAGCTGCAGGTGAACCTGTGTCGCTGGAGCCACCAGCAGAAGCCCGAGGAGGACGGTGGCGACGATAACGAGGGAGATATCCACCTGTGGACCAACGGTGCCAAAGTAAGTCAGGTGGGAGTGGAGGCCATGATCCTCCTGGTCAACCATGGGCAGGGTGTAGAGATTCAAATACGTGGACATGACTCAGAGCGGGCCAAGTGCTACGCCCTGTTGGACACCATCTGTAGTATAACAGAGAACCTGCTGGCCTCCATACTGCCCGGACAGCTCACCGCCAAATACTACCTGAGTCCTCAGCAGCTGCGGGAACACCACGCCCCCATCATGGTCTACCAACCCAAAGATTTCTTCCGGGCTCAAGTCCAGCGGGAGACCTCACTCACCAACACCATGGGCGGCTACCGGGAGAGTTTCAGCAGCATCCTGGCCTTTGGCTGCGCTGAAATTTACCAGCAGGGAATTCTGGGAACGGACATCCACATATCAGACGTCCCCCTGCTGGCTCGCAGGAAACTCTGCCGCATGCTGGACCCTCCTGACGCCATGGGGAAGGACTGGTGCCTGCTGGCCATGAACCTGGGCCTCACAGAATTGGTGGCCAAATACAGCAACGGGACTCCAAACGGCACCTCTGAGCTGGACCCGGACCCAGACTCCCAGCAGGCCGTGCTGCAGCCCAGCCCGACGGCGGCGCTGCTGCAGGAGTGGAGCAGGCGAGCGGGCAGCACGGTCGGCGTGCTGATGGCGAAGCTGAGAGAGCTCGGCCGCCGCGACGCAGCAGATTTCCTGCTCAAAGCTTCGCCCGTGTTTAAGGTCAACATGGAAGCACTGGGAGGAGCCGCCAGCGGCTACCCCCCTACCTGCAACGGCGGCACATCGTACAACTCCATCAGCTCCGTCATATCCCGCTGAGGACTCTCCGTCCTCGCCAGACGTCGGGAGGTCCTTCCGATTAGACGGACACAGACTCGTGCGTGAATGAACATGAAGTGCAATCGTTCCAGTCCAGCTGCTCACTCTTTAATCACTCCGTTCTGTTGGCGTGTGAACCAGATGTTGTGTTTGTGCTCTCCGCACCTGTACAGCCGACCTTTCCTCCCACTATGAATGTTGTGAAGGAACTGAACGCTCTGAGCTCCAAAGAGGAACCCTGTGTTTTTATTCTCTTTTGAATCTTGTCGTGCTGCTCATTAACATCCCTCCTGCTATACCACACACTCCAGTCTCACTGTTTTAACGCTACCAGCCAGAAAGCAAGAAATCTCCACATGTGGTTAGAAAGATGGCAGCTGTGTGTCTGGACCTCTCTCATATCCATCCTCAACCCTGAGGACCGCGGGTGTGTCGTGTGCACGCAGGAGGCCATCGTCTCTACTCGCTCCATCCATCGGTTACATTTAATATCAGCTCCCTCCTCGCTTCCGGTTTAGTGATGTGAAATTTGGCCGTTCAGCTTAGTGTTTAATAAATTTAGAGCATTTTTTCAGAGTGCCTTGGTGGCCTTCTACCTCCCTGAAGAGCAGACGGTCTTGTTAGTACAAAAGCAGAAGTCCTTTGAAGAACCGTGCCTTGTTGACATAAAAGTAAAAATGAGTTTCTGACGTGTCGATTTAGCTGGCGGGCCGTCGTTAACATGAAAAAGACCGTGTTACATGAGAAAAAAGGAGCACGTTGTAAAGTTTGAAAACTAAATTACACTTTTCACAAAAGCAAACTGACAAAGATGAGTTCACCTTAGCGTTGATTGGTGCATTTGTGGATGTTACTGATAATCCTGCATTATTATTCCTTCATTCTTCCATCCAGCAACAGAATAACTGAAATATTTACTTTTACAGGTCCCAGAATTTCCTGTGAACATCCTCAAATGTTTACCTTGAATAAACTGTGGTACAGATTCATTACAGTTTGGGTCTCAAGTTGGTTTTCACTGAATTTCCTCATTGTGGATTCAAAGATGCTGAGATCTTAGATTTAAAAAAAAAAAAAAGAAATTTTGGACAGTCTCGCCTTCTAGCTCACATCCTGTACAGACCTCTTGCACGTGTGCAACTGTGATTTCCCCACAGACCTCAGAATTATGCAGAAGTCAATGCAGAGTTCTCCCGATCTGCAGCGCGTGCCTCTTCCTGCACCTACACACCGACAGTAAACATGTTTCCTTACAACTTCATCCACTTCCCCAAAGTCTAATTCAAGTGAGCTGTTTTGACACAGCAGAGGCGGCATCGCATACACACAGCTGGACCTCCGGAGGGTGAGCTAAAAATAAAGAGCGTGAGGCTGAAATCTGAGAACATGTCAGTCTGATCTGATTTCAGTCCTTTTGTGTAGTACATTCGGCGCTGACTGTACAGCAGTAATAAAGATTTATGGCAGATGTAATCTGCTTATTTCCATTCCATATTTTTATTTGTGCACTCTGGTTGAGCCGCTTTGCATGATTCACAGTTCAAAATGATCCGTATTTCTCTTACGCTGGGCACTGGTGCAGCTCCTCTGTTTATGGTCCCCTCCCTCTAAGCCAACTTTCCTCTGATTGGCTGCCCTTCACAAACAGTAGGTTTGATTAGCATGTGGGAGGGGCTTCTGTGCCTAAGATGGCCATATTTGGCATATCCTGTCTCTGTGGTGTCACACAGACCCAAGAATAGAAAAAACTGTCTGAAGTGAAGTGTTCAGAGCATCATGATTTCCTGCACGTACACTTTCATTATTTAAACTGTGTCCATGTTTAATGTGACAGCAAATCGGGAAAAGCACAAGATTGTCTGCTCAGACTTTCACTTATTTTCTATATTCACTGAATAAATGGAGACCAAATATTGAGACTGTTATTTAGACCTTAGGACCAGAAAGCTCCAGTGTGTGCTCAGATTTTAATACCTGTAATAGCGCCTTCCTTTTCATGAACATTGGAAGGAAACTGGGACCTGTAAACGTCAGTGTTTCTGTAAATGTTTTTTCTTTCATCATTTTTCATTCACACAAAGGGAAGTGTAGCCATTTTTACAGAAAAAGGAGAGTGTTTTTCCTAAAGTACCGTGTCTTATCGGTTGGATGTTTTAAAGTGCTGCAACGCAAATGTTTCAATCATCATGGCCGACAGGGTGGACTGAGAACCAAACTCACTCATGCTGAATACCTGGAATAGCAAGTGCCAGTAAAATGCTAAAATTATAAATAGATAAGTGATTTTTATCATTTGATTGATTGTCGCCTCTTTGATGCCTCCTCAACGCGTTTTTAAAGCATTAGTGACGGCCGCAGGAGCATCATTAATCAAGCTACCGTCCTCGGTCAGATTTTTGCACAGTGGCAGGGACGCCACCTCCACCAAGCTAAATTTGAGCTTCGCTGCGTTGCTTCACATCTTCTTTCAGTTTGTCTTTGGAAGGGAAGAAGCCCCAGCCCGGCCCGGTCAGCACAAGCAGGGAAGCGACGGCATGAAGTTAGTATTGTTAGCTGAAAATGGGGATAAAAGCTGCTGATGGTGGAAGTGTCAGAGAGAAGCATTTTCACTTTGTGTAACGCTGGTGTTTTGTAACGTTTTTGCCCCTCACTCCTGAAAAATGATCATTTTTATGTGAGTTGGGAGAGTTTGATTCCTGAACACTTTTGTGGACCTTTTTCAGTACACGCTTTGTAAAAGATGAGCTCCGTGCCAGAGTGCAGTATTTACTGTCTGCTTCCTTCCTCCAGTGTTACCATCTGTTCAGATTTAAAGCTTTCTCTCTCTGTCTCTCAGCCTGAACTCGCCAATCAGCACAGCAAACATTTGGCTGTGATGTAAATACTCAAGGCTTCACTTCCCTTTTTCTTTTTTTTTTTTTTTGCTGTGGCAAAAATGAATGTACTGCACATCCCAAACATACAGTGACAATAAAACGAATCAAAGAGGCCAACATGTGTGCAAACACGAGGAAATAAAATGCCCCAAACTGATCCAAAACATTCTTTTTTTTTTTTTTATTGGAAGCTTTTGTTGGAGTTGTGTGTAATCATTGCCAATGTTGTGTGCCTAAAGCACACGTGTTCATTCCTCTCCTTTTTGCCTTGTACAGTATACAGGCTGAGACGTGGTTTTTCGGAAAGGGGAGAGACTCTTCTGAGTTTCAGGGGAACATTGTTTTGTAAGAACTGATGACATCGAGTCGGTCTCTGTTTGGGTTCTTCTCCCGGGAGGGTTCTGGAGAGGTTCTGATGTTTGTTGGACGAGGAGAGACTGCTGAGTGACTTTTCCTCCTCGTAGACGCCGGTCGACTCGCCGCATTGCACAAGTCTTTCTGTTGCTATTTATGTTACATTCTTCTAGCATGTCCTGGAATGCCATGTTCTTAGTACTTTATCACACTTTATAGTGTAATACATTTTATAATAAATTCTTTACTTGATGCTGGCGTCTTTGGCCTCACTGAATTGTCCTTAGCTATAAGCTAACTAGCTGCTTTCTTTTACTGTATAGCACAAATCTGCTGAATGGTGTAAAGACTGAAAACTTAACAGGATTTCACTTCTAATTGTATTTCAAATGTCTTTAAAGGTGCTAACGACACAAACTCACGCAGTTCAGTGACCGAGTAGAGCGGTCTGTGCCAGCACGCCTGTCAAAGTACTGACACCCCTGATTCATTCATTCATTTATTTATGAGCTCCAAAAACACCATTACACAGTTGGGTTCCACAAGTTTCTCTGAAACGTTTCTGGTAAGGCACATTTTTAGAAGCCCAAATAAGCACTGCAATTTGTGACTATCATTAAGATCCAAGTTCTGGTAATAGCTTTATACTATTCCAGCTCCATACGTTTTTTCCTTTGACTCTACTTTGGAGAAGCTCTACTTGGTCAACAGCTCAAATTATTAGTTATCTTGAACTGAACCCTGAGATGAGCTGTTATAACTCCTCTCCCTGCGAGGCCACTCACCGTTTTAGAATAGAATAGAATGCCTTTATTGTCATTATACAGGATGTACAATGAGACTGATGGTGTTTTCATGTAATTGGCTGCATCTGGCAAACAAAGTTTGAACAGCAAGTGGATGGGAGTTCTGTGTGCCTGTAATGGTCATATTAGGGTGGTCCCCTCTCTGAAACATAGTGCCAAGAATAGGAGAAAGAAAAAAAAAAACCTGCAGCCTGAGCTTTTGGCTCACAGGAATTATTACTTCAGCTGCAGCATTTTGGATCAGCTGAAGGCTTTTCAGGGAGTTTTTAGGACAGCCTGATAATAATGAATTACAGTAGTCCAGCCTAGAAGTAATAAATGCATGGATTAACTTTTCAGCATCAGTCTGAGAAAGGATGTTTCTAATCTTATAAATATTGCGCAAATGCGAAAAAGCAGTCCTGCATATCTGTTTAATATGTGCATTGAAGGACATATCCTGGTCAAAAATGACTCCAAGATTTCTCACAGTGTTACTGGAGGCCAAAGTAATGCCATCCAGAGTAAGTATCTGGTTTGACACTGTGCTTCTAAGATTTGTGGGGCCGAGTACAAGAACTTCAGTTTTATCTGAATTTAGAAGCAGGAAATTAGAGGTCATCCAGGCCTTTATGTCTTTAAGACATCCCTGCAGTTTAACTAATTGATGTGTATCATCTGGCTTTATGGATAGATAAAGCTGGGTATCATCTACAATGAAAATTTATGCAATGCTTTCTGATAATACTGCCTAAGGGAAGCATGTATAATGTAAATAAAATTTGTCCTAGCACAGAACCCTGTGGAACTCCATAATTAACCTTAGTGTGTGAAGACGACTCCCCATTTATATGTTAGTTCAGAACCATTGGACTGAAAGACACTAAACATCAGCGGCTATTAGAGTTGCTGAACGTAACGATGTGTTTGTGGGATGACTGTGAATAATTTTTCCTCTAATAGTTTAAATTTTATCTGTAAATAACTTCATGAAGTCATTGCTCATTAAAGTTAAATACTCCACAGAGTTCTGACTCTTTGTGGCTACTGAGCTTAAGAGAAACTTGGGTTGTTCCTGTTTTTCTCGATCAGTCATAGTCAGAAATAAGTTCTAGCTTTACAGCTTTTCCATGCCCAAACTGGTTTGTTTTTGAATTACAGTGAAATTAAAAACAAACCAAAAAGAAATGGGTGAAAAATACTTTTTTAATTAAAATGAATTTTGGCCGTATTGGCACAAAATCTCCAAGCTTCTGCAGATAAAATGCTGATGGTTGCAGCAGGAGTACTTAACAAACTTAATGTAGATCAGAAAAGTTTGGATACTGCTGTAACTTCAGGCCTGCAGAGACGTGACCAGCTCTTCTCCAGATTCCACACCGTGTTGTTTCCACTTCTCTGGCTTCATTGTGGAGCTTCAGCTGTAGGGACATCAGTTCACCCACACTGTCTCACATGACTGGCCTGCCTGTCTGAAAACCTGCCACAACTTGCTGTGTCATTAAGAAATATTTGTGCTAGAGACATTTAGCAGTTGAACAACATTTTTTCTGAATCTGTCACAGTGATTCTGAGCAACAGCAATAACAGGGCCATTTGATTCAATTTGGGAATGTGGGTTTGCATACAGGGTCTGTGCTGGTTGTTACAGTCGGCATCACAGTGGGTTTTAAATCAAACAAACTGAAGCTTTGAGCTTTAAGGATTTTACAAAACTTTGCATTACCTGTTACAGACATTTTTATACCTAATACCCCAGTTTCAGAGGCTCAAACGTGACCGATGAATAGTTTCATGGCTGGGTTCTCTCATTATTCCAGATATGAGACCTGCAGCTAATTCCATGTGTCAAGCTTGCATTTGGTTTCTTTTCACTGGAACTCTCATTTTAAAGTTCGTAGGGATGTTGATGGAGGTGAGTGAGGCCATCGTTACTCTGAAGATCCCAAATAAACCAATCGAGGAGAGAGCAAAGACTTTAGGAATGACGAATCAACAATCAGGTGCATTTTAAAAAGACTGTATGCTCAGCTCACCAACACCTAAAAGCCTGAAACACCACCAAAGACAACTGAAGTGTATGATGAGAAAAACAACTTCGCTAACCAAGCCAAGAACACTGTGGAGGAAGTAGGAGCAACATTATCAAAGTCTACAATCACGAATGGAAACACAGAGGTTTGAACCACAGCTCACAATCAAGACCAGGAAGGTCAGATTAGATGTGCCAGAAAAGAGCCTGCAGATCTTTGGAGAGATGAAACCAAGATGAGTTTGTACCAGAAAGATGGGAGGAGGAAACCATGGAGAAGGAGAGAAACATCATCTGAAGCATACCACATTATCCAACATGGTGGCATGGGCACGTGTGGCTGCCGGTGGAACCGGGTCTCACTGACGATGTGGCCGCTGAGGGAAGCAGCGGGATCCGTCGTGTTGTGTTCAGCGCTATATTCTCTGCTCAGATTCAGACAAAAGCTGCACAACTGATGGGATGGTGCTTCACAGAGCAAAGGGATGATGACCCGAAGCAAACTACGAACGAGAAACCCCTTCAGAGCAACACCTGAAGGCAGAGAGACTCACAAACAAGCAGCAGCTGCACTAAAGGCCTGTCAGAACAGCTTAACAGAGGAAACACAGCAGACGGTTTTTAGACTTCAGGCAGTCATTGACTGTGAAGGATTTTCATTCAAGTATTAAAAACAATATTTATATATTAAGTTAGTTTGTCCAGTTAGTTTTGCACCTCTCAAAATTGTGTGCCTGTGTATAAAAATGACTGTAACTCCTCTTTTAGTTACTTTACAGTGACAGTCCGCGTGGCGCCTGGTTTTAGATTGATTGTTCTCACCTGCGCCCAATCACTCCAGTTTGTGTTCCTATAGTCCCGCCGGCCCTTTGGTCTGGCCCCTGTTTTGCTGTGTGTTCCCTCTTGTTGTTCCCCTGCCCTTTCAAGTGTTCTTGGACTTTTGAACTTTTTTCTCTTTTTGCTGATTTCACTGCTGTGGGTTGTGTAATAAAGTTTTCATCAGCTGTGAGAGCTTTTTGTTGAACTGCTCAGCCTCAGAGTGCACTCTTTAATCAGTTTGCTCACTTTATTCTAACACTATTCAATCCCTTTTTTATTCAAACACAAGGTCAGCACCTCATGTGCACACTTACACAAATCAATATAACGTGAGTAGAAAAACAGACGTACAAGCAATAACCAAAATGTAAGCTGTCCAGTCCATTATTAATTAAATCAGGGAGATAATAAACACACACTGTGTTTTATCATTTTATCATTTTATTTCTACCTGTTCAGCCTGTCACCCGACATCTTTTCCTTTATGGATGATGTGAGGTCGAGGTGATCATGTGGGACCATGAAGCCGCTTTCGTTCGAGCAACATGACTGCAGTGAAGTACTAAAACCGTGCAAGTCAGCTTAAAGGACCAATCGTGGTCGCTGTTGTTTAGCTTCATGCAGTCAGACGCGCATGAAAACGGCTGCGCTGAAATGTGTAGGTCACACCATGAGGTGCTGGTAAAGACTCCATGTGCAGACAGACTGCTTGAGTTTCATGTTGTCAGTAAACCCAAAGAGAAGTGTCAGCTGACTCCATATGATTCCTTACATGCCATACACTTCCTTAATGCCCCGCTGTTCTCTCCAAATACAGACCTGCATCTAAATCACCATTTTTCTCTATGGTTTATGAAAAAGTTGTCTTTAAGCAGCTTGCATGGTATGTGGTAAACGTTTCAGTCAGGTTTTAGATCACATCACGGCACAGAGACAGCTCTGTGAGAGCTTTCAATGATCTGCCTTTAACTGCTGACTCTGGCAGCTCTGCAGTTTTAGTGCCTATAGGCCTGTCCTGCCTTTGAAACCGCGAGATCCTTCTGTCTCATCTAGAACAGGAAGTTGGACTCAAAGGCACGGTCCTGATTTGGTTCAGAGCATATTTAACTAACAGAAGTTTCTCTGTACGCATATCTTTATTGTGGAGTGCCTCAAGGGTCCAATCTGCTGTTGGACCTTGTTGACCATGGCCAGGTGGACTCAGAGAAACTTGACCCCGCTGACCCTCTCCATGCAGCCTCATCGATGGTCAGAGGACTGCAGGCCTCTCCGTCGGGTTTTCTGAAATCCCTCACCCTCTCCTTTGTTTTTTCTATGTTAAGGAACAGGCTGTGGGGCCTGCATCATGACTTCAACTGCTCCACCTCCATTCTGTATGTGCCCTCATCCTTGTTCATGATATGCCCATCAGCGTGAACAGCACAGGTCCATGGGAGCCTCTGCTGATCTGTCTCAGCAACATTAAGCCCCCGGATGAGGATCAGTTTCCTAAATCTTAAAGACCGAGGTTATATGCTTTGGTAAATTTAACCCCTCAAACGACTCTTCTGGCTCTCTGAGTCACTTGGTTCCTCACTGTCACGCTGCTGTAAAAAAAATCTGGGTGTGATTTTTGAGAGCTTTTTAAAAATGGATCAACAAATAAAGGCTGACACTGAAGTTAGTTTTCATCAACTCAGAGATTGCTAAGATAAAACCCCGGTCCTTTCATCCCTTCACTTCAATGTATTTATTGCTCAGCTGTGAAGCTTTAAACGAGCTGGCAACTTCATATCTGTCTGAGCTGCTTCACGTTCACACTCCTGTAAGAGTTCAGAGGTCATTTAACCAGCTGCTCTGACAGAAGCCTCAAACTAGATTCAAACAGAGCAGCTCCAGCTTATTTTATTTTATTTTGTGCTCAATTTTTCTGAATTTTACTGTAGCACTTTAGTCAACTCTGTCTTAAATGTACGATATAAATAAATTTGACCTTTGACCTTTGACTAAATTCACTGTCTTTCATTTTGCTCAGAATTTTAGGATAAATCTCTTTTTAAAAGGTGTTCAAAACAGAAAATACTGACATAATCACCTCCATCCTGACCCTCACTGTCTACGAATTACTTCCAAATACTGTCTTGCTGTGGGTGTAATGAGTGTTTCAGAGTGGACCTTGGGAGGTGACGCGATCAGTCGACACACTGGCGTGCTGCTAACTCTCCGACAAAGAACCTTTGACCTTTCGTGTTCAGTGTGTTTGCTTGCTCAGAGCGGGCCTTTGTGCAATGACCTGATCAGGTGACACAAAAACAAATCTGGTAACAGTCAGCCACTAAAAATGTATTTAAAATCTATAAATCCAACAAAGCTGCACAACAACAACGTCACACCACACTATACGTGCATATTTTAGAAGTATCAGTAAAATGAAAGAGAACATGGACACTAATAACTAAATAAATAAAAATGTTATTTTAGGAGAGGAAATCTTTCCTACTTCGTGCACTAACTCTTTGTGTTGGTGGTTTATTTTCACCCTCTGCTGTCCACACTTTCATCTATTGCTTCTGTGCATTTAGTGAGCCAGTGTGATCCTGTTTTTACATGTTTTTGATTTTTAGCATTGAGCTGCTTTCCTTTGTGCCGTTTTTAAGGAGCTGTTTTGTCTCAAATCAAATTCATTCTGCTGTATTTAAGCCATTTTGTTATGGCTTGTTAACTATATTTATTTATTGGCTGCTATAACAGATGAATTTCTCACCTTTGGGGATAAAAACAAACATATTTTAACTTTATCAAATTTGGTTCATTTTTAAATTTGTATGCCTTTTCCTTCTTACATTTTTAAATGAAACTATCGCTCCTTTTATTTCATTTTTGGTGGAATATTCCTGTGAATAACTCAGTTTTCCTGTGTGTAATAAAGACTGCTGCAGTCTTCCAGCGTATCAAGGCTCTCAGCACAGGCCCGAACTGATCTACTAACAAAGCTCATCACTGACACAGCCACGAGTGAGTGATGGGCTACGCTGATCGCGGTCTGTTAACCTTTGTGTCTGGACAGGAGACGCGAGCAGCAGCTGATAACCTGCTGATTAAGTGTCCTAATCTGAGGAATCCTGCCAATACCATCCAAAAAGCATTTACAGATCACAGAGTGCCCCACAGCTCCAGCTGCAACACTAAATCACTTACACATTAATCATAAAATCACTCAATTAAGAACTGCAGCAACTTTTCACCTGAAAGCATTCGTACTGCTGCTCATGAGCCTGATTAGATTGGATTGGATCCAACTGGAGCTGATCGGAGCTGATCGGAGCTGATCGGTCGACCTCCTCATTCTTGAATTTTATTTTTTAAACGTTAGAAATGACCCCAAAGAAGCATTGAAATGTTTTTTTTTTTAAAGTTATTGTCAGCTTTGTGTTAAAAAGTGTTTTGAAACAGAAACCATTTCATTCAAAGTGTGAAAAAATGTTCAGCTTTCAGTCATCACTGTTGCTGCTGTATTGGTCTGTTTCTGTGCATGTTACAAAAGATTAAGTGATCTCAGTTTGCTTCACATACAGCAGAGGTAAAGTGAAAACTGCAGAGAAGGCTTCAAAGTGCTGTTGATTTGTTAGACATATATTTTTGAAATTGCACTTGTGTTTCCTCACAGTATCTTTGGCAGCTCGCTGGTTTTGTAAGAGGGTGACGCATTAAACGGAAACACTTTCAGAACACACAGGAAAATGATGATTTTATAGCTCATTAAGGTATTATCGGTCCAACTGTGCTGCATGCGGCTGTGAATGAAAATCGCTGTGCTGCTTCTTGCAAATGAATCCATTCACAAACCAACACTCCAGAATTCTGCAGTGCTTTATTGATTTTAAGCATATTTTGCTGATAAAATTCTTCTTCATGGCTCCTGATAACATTGAGTTCAGCCAGAAAAACAGTGTCAGTTATCTCGCTCTATGGATTCCTCTCAGAGAAGCTTTTGCCGGATGACCACTCAGAGAATGCTCGGCCAATCATTGTCATGTGCGTCTCTGCTTGAGCAACAGTCCGGTCATATGCCTGCTGCGCTCAGCAGCAGATACGCATGCAAGGACACTGTGTTTTTTATACCACTGTACTATAAAGGATGATGTCGTGCTAACTTAACTGCTTCCTGCGTGTGACCACAAAAACTGGATGCATGGCAGATGCTGATGAATCATGTCGTGCTGTGTCCCTGCTGGATGTGTCTGCTGCTTAATACTCTGTGTGCATGTTGTGAGTATTTTACTGGTTGGTTTAGACTCAATGAGCTGAAACCAGTTCAAAAGCATACTACTGCAGGGATGCCAGTACAGGTAACATGAAGCCAAAGCCGTGGCACGGCATTAGGGAGAAATGAAACCCGGCTCTGCTCGAGAGAAACAAAACTCTCCAGCCAGCGTCTCTGAAAGCTCTCTCACATGTTCGCTTCATTCAGAAACCGGATAGAAGCCAACTTCAGCGTTGGTCTGTCGACTTTTCAGGCCCAAACATCGTCTTTTATGCTGTCTGCAGTCTCCCCGAACGATCTCTGAGGTGCTGAATTGCAAAGCGTTTGACTTTGTGTGTAGCAGCTTGTCTGTGGCAGATTTCAGTGTTTTGGCTCCAGAGGTTTGGTTCTGAAAACAGGAAGTTAAAGACTACAGCCAGTAAGAGTCCAGGTATCAAGAGGAGCACACCTGCAGGAAGCACTGAAGGATTGCTGCTGCTGACGCTTTCATTTAAAGTGACTTCTGCAGCCTTGATCGGTAGTGAATATGGCTCAAATGCATTAAAGGGCTTTGTGGTGTTTCAGTTTTTCACTTCAGTATATACACATTTTTTTTTATCTCTATGTATTTAATACATTTAATGTAGAGACTGCAGATTCAGGAAACATATCTGTACTTGCTTCCAGGTGAAGTCTGAGCCTTATGCCACAGACACGCAAAAACATCCAAAATATGTCGTTTCATCGTGTGTGTCACAACAAGTGCAGCACTTCAGTAAAAATACTACATTATTACCTGCATATCTTTATTTGACTGCTGTTATTGACACATTAACATGTGAAGAAGCCCCTTTATTCACTGTAGCTCTGCACGTTTCATTTTGCACTTTTTTGCCCTTCCTGACACAACCCCACAGGGATCCGCGTGCCCTCCTGCTCTCAAACCAGGGACGTTTCGCTGTAAACCGCTACACTGTGTTTTAATGCTGTGACAATCTCAAGTATTTGGAATTAACTGCATCATATTTTATGTGTTATTCTGCATTTTAAAATCTGAACCTGGAGAGGAATTTTTGTAAATAAAGCTGTGAAGTAAATAAAAATGTCACGATGTAATCCCTGAAGTCGGACTATCACAGAAGAGCATCTCAACAAAAGGTTCAAGTCCTGAATGCACAAACAGCTCTGCCTGTTCACAGTTCCTCAATCTGATCAATCACATGAGCGCCAGCCCTGATTAGCTCTTTGCAGCAGCAGTTCTGGGAAGTCCTGCATGTTCATGTCTGTGCTTTACTCTATGCTAATGCAGTCGTTGTCAGGCTGTTACAGTCTAACACCTGAAGCCTCACACAAGGAGAATGCAAACATGTGTTTGCATTTAAAAGAAGGCTGTGTTACATCCTCGTCCAAAGCGCATGATGTAATCATCCATGTGCTCTCTAACTTGTAGGCTTACAGGGGCTGCAGCCCAGGGAGACACAGGGTGACAATAACATCATCATCATCATCTCACATTTTTATTAAACAATATACCTTTATTACTTTCTGAAGCTCCATGTCACATCATTTTATTAAGTCCTTTTTACTTCTGCAAAATTGTGCCAGATTAACTTTGCTTTAGGTGCTGATGTGGTGCACTGCAGGAGAACTATTACAAACACATACACGATGACATGATCTAGAAGTAAGGATTTCCCACTTTGTCCTTACAGATCTCTCTGATGACCCAGTAAGAAATGCATTCATTAGTCCTCCCTTAACCTCACACACACTGAGCGACGCTAACCTGCAGCATCTTGTAATTAAACTCTTTTGTTGCATAATCTTTTAAATACACAGCGGTCCTCAGTGTGTCGGTTACAAAGCAAATCACTGCAGAAAACCTGCAGTATCTGTGTGTGTGTGTGTGTGTGTGTCTGTGTGTTGGGGGAGGGGAGGGGGGGTTAGGCGCAAAACCAACTCACGCAGCTTCACTTCTGCTCATACATGTTTCACATGTTCTGTAACAATAAATGTGCTTTTTAAAAAGACAAAAAGGGAAAACCCTCAGCACATATTGTTATTATTATTACTAATAGTTTGCTGAATGTAGTTTTGCCTGTGAATCTAAAGGGCAGCTTTCAGTTGGGGCGTCTCTGCTTCACACCTCATCAGGAGGCTGAGGTCATTGTTAGGCTAAATCGGGTCCTTCTCTTCCAGCCGCTTCAGACTTCCCGCTGATTTCATCAATTCTTCTTTCGATCGGTCCTATCTCCGAGACCGTCGACAACAACAAGCCACCTTTCAACACCTCTGAACTGGGGGGGAGATCACATGCTTTTGTGATGGCGTCACAGTGCGGGGCGGGGCCTATGGTGTAAGCAAACAGGAGCAGACCAATGAGAGCGCAGCTGGGGTCTTTATAAACTTTGGTCCGGCTCCGCTGCCAGAAGCTGATTTTTCTGCTCTTCTCGATCATCACAGAAGACTTTAGCGTAAGAGTTTGTTTTTGTGTGTTTTTACGCTCCTTTTCGGCCCTGACGCTTACATTTATTGTATTTTTATTCAGTTTGAGCATGAACAGCGTGCCAGCGTCCGCTTTAAAAATGTCTAGTTTAGCTCATTTTTTAATGCAATTATTTCTTTCGTGTTGAAACGGCATTTTGCGGGATCCTGCGGATGTAACGGTGCTGTGTCGTCCGGCTGTTTGCGGCACTGCCAGCGGAGCAGCCATTGTTGTTTTGTTCCTCCGGGTCAGATAAACGGATAAACCCGGGACTGCGGGACCCCGTCCCGCTGAGGCTCAGGCCCCTCTGACCGCTGCTTCTGCCCCGATGCCGGCTTGACTTTTGGTTTTCTTTTCGTTTTCCTGGTAGTAGTTTCGGTGTCGGCCCGGTTTTTTTTGGCTCTCCGCCGAGCAGCTGATCCCGTGACTCAGCACAGCAGAAGCAGACTCGGTTTGTGGTCGGGATCTGGCCCCGTTTACGCTCATTACTGCAGGAAAATGGCGATGAAGCAGTCGGTAGCTCCGTTTTTTCCTGGGACACAGTCTGCATTTTGCTGTGATGAGGATCCAGCGGGCTGCGGGCGGGTTTTCTGGCCCCATTGTTGCTCAGCATTTGGGCCGGAGGGCCGGGAAATGAATGCGCTGTCGGGAATGCGCATTACAGCTTTATTGCGAATTTCTGCGTTAGTCATTGTGATCAGGAAGAAACAGGCCGAGCACTGTGATGAGTAACCGTGTTTCTGTGAAGAGCTCCGGGCTGGATTCTGTGAATCCGAGCCTGACGCTGGTGTCTTGTTTTTGCAGAAGGAAACCATCATGAAGCTGCTTCTGGCTGTTCTGGCCGTCGGCCTGACCTCAGTTCTCTCAGCCCCACATCTGGACCCACAGCTGGATGAGCACTGGAACCTGTGGAAGAGCTGGCACACTAAGAAATACCACGAGGTGACGCGTTGTTTTTCTCTCTGTGTCCGTAAAGCATCGAGCTGTTGTGTCCAGCAAGCAGAGGCCTGACTGAGTTTTGTTTTTGCAGAAGGAGGAGGGCTGGAGGAGGATGGTGTGGGAGAAAAACCTCAAGAAGATTGAGCTGCACAATCTGGAGCACTCCATGGGCAAACACACCCACCGCCTGGGCATGAACCACTTCGGGGACATGGTAAGCCTGCAGTTTACACACACACACACAGAACTTTATCAGGGTTCTTATAAAGGTGTGGAAACAAAGGCCAGTGATGCAGATAACAGCATATCACTGGAAACGTGACCGGTAGCAAAGGGAAGGCTGTGTGGAAGTCCAAGATGGTGCTTATGCATACAAGAATGACGGTGATCTAGATGTTTAAAAGACTAGAAGTGCAACAAGGAGCATGATGCAGCTTTTTGTCCTCACCGTCTTCACCACTTGGCTGCATCATTTACACTTAGCATTGTTCCCACAGACTAACGAGGAGTTCAGGCAGCTCATGAACGGCTACAAGCAAAAAGCAGAGAGAAAGGTGAGGGGATCCCTGTTCTTGGAGCCCAACTTCCTGGAGGCCCCTCGTTCTCTGGACTGGAGGGATAAGGGCTACGTGACTCCCGTTAAAGACCAGGTAACGGCTGTTTTTCTTCTTTTGTAGCATGAGGCCCTCTGGCAGCAACACTGCCTGTTATTAAGGTGGAGCTTTCCTTGGTTTTACAGGGTGGGGGTAAACCATAGACTAGACTTGGCAGTGAGAGAGTAGTAAAGAGGAGGGGGGGGCTTTTTCAGGTGAAATCTGTGGAGTACAACACCACACTTATGGAGCACGAGCTGTTTACGTGGCTGTCTCATAAAAGTCTTTTAGCTCATTTTTGCCTGTTTATCGTGACAAACCGAAATCCCTGCAAAACCAGCATGTTTCATAACCACAGTGTGGTCTGCCCCCCCTTATGTTATTATAAGAATCCCAGACTGACCGCCAGCTCTCACTTTAATGTTCGCATTTCCATCAGCTGTCTACAAACCTGATGTCGTCTATTTTTACACGTGTGCTCACTTGGTGATGAAGGGCATTGCTGTAAATGTTCTGCATGAAGATAAGATGGCTGCTTGCAGGGTGTTTATTATCTAGTTGCTGCACCCACACCGCCCCTCCTCATCTTTCCATGTGTGTACAGCTTGTTCTCTCCACCCCAGTCAGCATATATTTTCACTCTGTGCAATAAAAACGAGTCCAACCAGCTCGCCGTGACCCAGGCCGGGGAGCGGTAAACAGTCATATACATTCAGATCAAAGTGCCAGAGCAATAACAGGACAAGGAAGTGAACTGCAGATATGGGGCGCCACGGGGACAGCGGCATTAGGAGTTCTCAGACAGAGAAATAAGAGCAGCTTACAAAAGAGGATAAATGTCTTTAAAATGTATATAAATAAGCTTTAGTCTGAATGATGCTTATGTAAGTTTACAGCCACTAAACTTTCACGCTAAGATTTAATGTCATCATCGAATCATCCCTGCCTGCTCCCCTCAGGGTCAGTGTGGATCCTGCTGGGCTTTCAGTGCCACCGGAGCTCTGGAGGGTCAGCAGTTCAGGAAGACCGGCAAGATGGTTTCGCTGAGCGAGCAGAACCTGGTGGAATGCTCCAAACCCGAGGGCAACGAGGGCTGCAACGGCGGTCTGATGGACCAGGCCTTCCAGTACGTCCAGGACAACAACGGCCTGGACTCCGAGGACTCCTACCCTTACCTGGGAACCGTACGTATCATGTTCTCAGTACAAGAACGGTGACCTGCCAGCACTTGACTCGCCTGCTTTGAAAATATTTAGGAAACTCTCCTGGCCGCTTTCCAAAAGTTTCAATTTTCAGATTAATTGGATATCTTAGTTTTATTAGCTCAGTGTTGGCCTCACTCATGACCTCCCTCCCTCTTTCAGGATGACCAGCCGTGCCACTACGACTCCAAGTACAACGCTGTCAATGACACCGGATTTGTGGACATTCAAAGCGGCGACGAGCGTGCTCTGATGAAGGCTCTGGCCTCTGTTGGACCAGTTTCAGTCGCTATTGATGCCGGGCACGAGTCTTTCCAGTTTTACCAGTCAGGTCAGTGCTTGGTTTTTATGAAAATGCATGTTCATTGAAATGATTTGCCTATAAAATGATCTGCAGTGTAACTAAACTCTTCCTGATTCTGCTGATGCTCAAACTGAGCTGCAGGCTTAACTTGTGGCTTTAATGTTTAGGAATTTACTACGAGGCGGAGTGCAGCAGCGAGGAGCTGGACCACGGCGTGCTGGCAGTGGGTTACGGCTTTGAGGGCGAAGATGTGGACGGCAAGAAATACTGGATTGTCAAGAACAGGTCAGTCAAACTTCCTTCAGCGGTCTCTTTCAAGTGTGTAAAATCCACTTAACAAAAGTAATTTCACTTCCAGTTGGTGTTAAAGCTCCTAAATGTCACCGACTTCTCAGCCTGATGTAAAACAGTGTTCCTGCATGCATGACAAGGCAGTTCATCAGTTAGAATGTAAACGGGACCTCTCCCTCTGCAGCCCTTTGTATCGATGCATCACAAAGGAGCCAAAACTGATCTTAAATCACGTCCTGACCGGTTTTCTTTTCTTTGTGCAGCTGGAGCGAAAACTGGGGCAACAAAGGCTACATCTACATGGCCAAAGACCGACAAAACCACTGCGGTATCGCGACTGCGGCCAGCTATCCCCTGGTGTGAAACGCTCGGCTTCGCCTCAGCAGTGTTTTTATTGCAACAGTTTGGCTGGACAAGAGGGACGACGCTGCAGTCGGTGTGGGACAGACGGCTGATTCTGTCACGTTTCACAGCTCATAACACTGATTTTAGGGAAATTGCCCAGTTTTGGTTTTCTGACACTCTGTTGTCTGGAAAAAATTTTAGCTAATCGTTTTATTCTTTGTAAATATATGTATGCTACTTGGTGAGCAATTCACTGCCGCTCGCTGTGGTCATTGTAAATGATTTTTCTACCTTTACTGTGATCAATTAAAGTTTAAAACACTAGTCTGGTCTCAGGACTTTTTCTTTTTAGAGCCGAGTGTGACCACTTCCTGTCACCCTGCACAAGTTATTTACATTAGATTAAGTTAAATGAAATCATTATGTAATATTTGAACCTGGTTTGGTTTCAAATGTGGAGTAATGAGGCTTATGAGCTCACTGGGTTCTTATAGGATTATTGATAAACGATGGTGGGAACCGTGACCCTGTAGATGGGAGCGGTCCAGGGTGCAGTATCACTTAAAAAAACGCGTCAACCTATGAGCAGGAGGAGCCAGGAATCAAGCCACCAACCTTCTGGTTACTACATGAGCTGCTCTACTTCCTGTTATCCAGTAACCGCAGAAATCTGATCCTGTTCAATATCAGCATTCTCAAACTGTCCTAACACGACACGTCTGAATGATTTAAAAAAAAAAAAGTTAATGCAAAAGCTAAACTGTGATTGACAGCCATTATTATTGATTTGTTTCACTGGTACAGCTTAATCAAAAATCCCACTAACAAGCATTAATATCATGATTAATTTCCTTTATGGCTGATTACTGTGTATTTATTTTAAACCCGACTGTTAAAGAGATTTAAATTCTCTGAAGTTTTTGCAGCTTAAAGTGATTTTTATGCAGATTTTCTTTGCTTCTCAAAATGTGAATTTCCATAAATGACTCAAACAGAATTGATGAATGAGACGATTCTTCCTCCTGCCGTCAGATTTGTTTCATGTTTATATGCAACATACCAACCCAACTCCAGGAACCTCATCAGCCATTTGTTTGAATCATGAAGGCATCATTAATAAATCTATGATCGCTTTTTTTTTTTTAGCTTAAATTGAATCTTTAACTCTGAGCAAAGATTCTGTTTCCCTGTGATCATTGGAGCCAAAGCAGAAACACCTTCAGGTCACGATCATGAGAACCCAGCACTTCAAGCTGAGCCAATCAAAGCTCCCGCAGCTTTATGAGAATTTCTTGACGAAGGACAGGTACTCGTTGATGTCGTCGGGTGAGCCGACTACAAAGGGCACCCGCTGGTGGAGCGACTCGGGCTGAACGTCCAGGATCCTCTGGGTGCCGGTGGTGGCGAGGCCGCCGGCCTGCTCGATCACGAAGGCGATGGGGTTGCACTCGTAAAGCAGCCGCAGCTTTGGGGAAAAAATTAAAGCAAGCATACAGTTAATGATGGGCTCCAAAAGACACACAACACAACAACACAACAACTCCTCCTGGCTGTTAAAATCTGAAGAGTTTCGCTTCACGATAATCGTGGTCAAAAACTTTCACAATACAGAGATTACTGCGAAAGGGGAAAATACATATATATATATATATATATATATATATATATATGTATTAGTCAAAGTCTACAACCTTAATTACACAGTGCCAGTTAGCAGCCACCATCACAGCTTTAAGTTGGAGACCTATCATCATCATGAGGCAGAACAAAAAGGGTAGCATATCTGATGTGTTTGCTGACATAAGCCTTTCAGTAAAGTTCAGCCATGTGAGTCACAGTTATGAGAAGATACAAACGTTACTGTAACGTTTGTATCAGTTTGTGTCAGAGGGGGAGGAATGGTGTTTTCAGGGGAATGTTTCCACTTCTTTGCTCTTTTTCCGCTTTAACTTGCCTGAAATCGTTTCAGCTCATTGTGTGAAGGAGCCGTTTGGTCCTTTTAAAGATTTACATGTGACTGGGTCAGTGCCAGTTTGGGGAGGGTTTACACATGTCCACAAAACTGTTACATTATGACAGTCATCGCCTCTACACATTTATCATGACGCCCCTAATCGACTGCATGTTAGTGACCGCTGCAGTGCACGTGCTTCCACGGTGGCCTTCTGGTGTTGCTGGACCATCTGAGCGTCCTCTGGCAGATCCCAGCAAACAGATCACGAGTCAGACTAAGTATAAACTAAGTTTGTCCTCAACTGTTGTTAGCAGCTATTCCAGCTGTGGTTCTGTCTCGTAATCGTCTCACAGTTTCAGTGGGACCGCATCCATGGACGCACAATCAGCACAAAATGGAAAAATGACAAGAAAAAGGAAGAAAACTCTCCCAGAATGGAGAAGTGCAGCGGTGTCCCCCTTTTTATTGTGGCTACATTTCCTTTTCTTAGTGTCCATCAAACCCGCACAAACCGTGTGTGGCTTGTGACACTTTAACCTCCACTTGACCTTTTAATGGCACAGCCACGCTTTGGAAGGCTGTGTGTCCCACAGTGCTGGCTTATGCGGTTACATTAACGCCTTCCTCAGTATTTCAGTAATAACAGTAATAATAACTAATGACCGGGTTCACGTCTAAGCTGTTCACAGCTGCCTGTAATGTCCCCTGCATTCAGTAACTTAAAATGTGAATATTCAGTATTCTAATAGAAAACAGCTGTAGCTCGGGTTCAGCCTCAGTACTTTAAACCTAAGGAGGCGACCCCACTGAGAAATCCACGGCAGTGTGAGTGGATCCCAGTCACAGCAGGACTGGAGTGACTTCCAGGATCCATGCAAAAGCTTTATGATGCTCTATGCTCCTTATTTTTTCCTGCTCCCAGTGTCAGATAAATAAGGATTATTTTGAACTCATCAATCTAACCTGTACTGGAACGCCACTCCGGTGGAGTCCAAGAGTAAAAGCAAAGAGCCGAGAGGAAAAAAGCAAAGTCACTGTTTACCTTCCCCTTGGGGCTCTTCTCGTTGGCGGGATACATGAAGATCCCTCCGTAGGCGATGGTGCGGTGAATATCTGAGACCATCGAGCCCACGTATCGGGCTCCGTAGGGGGAACTGCCATCCTGCAGGAGGGAATGCATTTGAAATGATCAGTTTTGATGTTTTTCAGTCACATTTTCCACGGTCCACAATGTCATTTTAGTTTTTTTAAGAAAATGACACGCACAGAGTCCAAGTATTGTAACCAAAGACGTCACAAAGACCCTCCAATCAGATACTCCCACATTAAAACTGCAGTTTTCCCAGTTTTAGACTGTATTTAGTGTCGGTTAACTTCTATGTAAGATGTCAAAAAAGCATTAATTCATATCATTTTCCGTAATAAACACAATGCTACTAGAGCTGTGAACAGCAGCATCATGTGACCAACAGCCAAAGCCAAATTATTCTTTATTTACAAAAATAAACACTGATGCTGTTCACAGGCTTGCGGCACATCTGTTCTCACACAGCTGTGTGTTATGTGTAAACTACACAATCAAAGATCTTTTATTGAGGTTTCCCACACACCTACTGATGTCACGTTGAACCTTTATGAAAGACCATAATTACAGTTTTTTTACCCCCATGCTGCAAGAAGTTGGTCTTTTGAGCGATATGAAACAACATAATCCAACAGTATATTGATGTGATCTTCTCAGAGTTCAACAGTCCTGCTTTAACACGGCTGCTACATTCTCATGTTTGTTGATTGTTGGCGGAAACATTTGCATCATAAGCTTGATATTTTCTAATAATGAAATTTCAGATTTTTAGGGGAGAACACATTAAACTGGGTTTGTTTGCACACCCAGACTCAGTGAATGAGACGAGTCTCTTGCAGCTTCAGGGATTATGACCCCTGCTGCTGCTGCTGCACGGGGAAAACTAAAGAGCAAACAGGTCAAAGTCCTCCTGCAGCAGCTCAGACGCCACAGAGGAAGGAAGCAGGCAGAGAGCTCTCAGTGGGAACTTTTAAATCATATCCTTCTTAATCAAATACTTTCTTTTCGTAACTTGTTGTTTAACAGGTTAAAATGCAGCACCAACAACAACGCGTGCAGCGTGAAGTGGAAGGTGTGCGGAGTTCCCACGCAGCGAGGATCGTGTTCTGACCGGCACGGCGTGAGGCAGAGTCATGTGCTTGCTGAGTCATATCTCGTAAGGGTGGAGGGGGTGCGCCTGCATAGTAAACATGACACACACACACACACGCACGATCTGAAAGAAAGAAAGGAAAGCCCAGCTAGAGCGAAACTTCCAAATTTAAAGTAACTGGAAATAGAAAAGAAAGAAAGAGGAAGTGTTTGAGGGTGTGATGGTGTGAATTTATGATCTAAAGCAGGTTAATGTTGAGATGAAGTCAGAAGCAGGAGGATTTCTGATATCAGGTCATGTTCACCTGACTTATCAAAGGTTTGTATTTCATGCCATTTAGTGTTGAAATCACCTACAGCACGGCGCCCATCATCTGACTCGGTACGGCTGCTCCTCTAGAAATAAATAAAAGGCTGTAAATGATTCTTCGTGCAGCGGGCAGCTCTTTTAGTAATCTTCAGCATTTTGATTCAACGGGTGAAAAACTGGTTCGAAGAGGGAGCAGAGACAGAAAGATCCCCCCCCCCGTGTCTGCACTCCATCCAAACTTCCCCACAGCGCATTTCCAGTTTAACCGCGTGACTGAAGACTTGCTGAAGCTTCATAAGAGTGTGAGTAACTCTGTGGTTGCTGCAGAATTGTGCTGGCTCATGGTGGGTTGTGTTAACTGTAATGTGAATGATGACGAGTGTTCAAGAAAGAGAAGATATTAGTGGGAATAAAGTCTGACTGATATGATATCTTTAATTTCTTTAATTTCCCTGATGGAACCCCCCCAAAGGGATTAATAAAGTCTAATCTAATAAATAAAAAAAAAAAATAGTATAAAAGGCCTTTTGCAAAGTATAAAAGTTTGGAAGCATCCTTCCAAACTGAAGCCCCAAAGGATCCAGCTTTACGCAGTCACGTCACACCTGAGCTTTAACCTGGGTTTTCAGGTGTTCTGAACGTACAGCTGAAGCTTTTGTTGGTGGAGGGAAAGAAAAATTAAATGCAAAGAAAACTGAAACGGGAGATCTGACGGGCTGATCATGTGCTGCTGCTGTCTCAACAACACAAAAACCACAGAAAAGCAGAGCGTCAGTGATGCCGAGGACGCCTGAGTGCTGAGTGTGCATGTGTGGACGTCAGGGTTTCCAGATGAGGGGCTGCTGCAGCTTCCCGAGGAACAGGATGTGCTCTGACAGGAGTGTGTCAGCATCCTGCAGCTCAGCTGACCGAGCCGCCGCTCCTTCGTCCAGTCTGACCAGGCGCTCACGCTCCACTGGCTGTCAGTCACATGTTCAGGGCGCAGGTAATCTTTACCTGCTCTTGGTACACGAATGCAGGAGGAGTCTTCACTTTAAAATGGGATTTTCTCTGGAAAATCTCCAGCATGAAAACATGGACGCAGGATTATTTATTCCAGCAGTAAAGCTATATAAAACATTTAAAGTGTGTCTGAAATTGCTTTGTTTTTCACGTCTAATAGTGAAATATGCTTTCACCAAAACACTAATGATGTTTCTGATCTTGTGGTCACTGAATCCTGTTCAAAAACACATTTAGAGAAAAGTCCTCATGTACACTGATTCTGGCTTTGTCGGGACTCACATGATGAGTGTGAGGAGGAGCGCACAGTGTGTGAAATCTGGCTCCAGGACTGAGTGTTAAATTTAGCTGTGAGTCAGCAGAATCGATGCTCTGTGGAGCTTCAGCTTAAACCCTCAGACAGAAAGGACTGGGATGAAGCGGACGCCGTGCGTGTCTGTGTCAGCTGTCGCTAACCTCGGGGTACTTCTTGTGTTTGAGGTATTCGTTGATGGAGGGGTGGAAGTACTTGGCGTAGCCTTCGTTCAGACTGTAGATCTTCCCCTTCGGCTTGATCTTGACGTTCCTCTCAGTCAGGATGAACTCGCCAACGGCCTAATAAGAAAACAATTAAACATTTAGGCACCACAGTTTATAGAAATGATTTAATAAGGATGCATCTGCATCCTTAGAATCAGCAGAAGTGGGCACATGGATCAACTCCAGCTGCCTTGCTTTAAGGTCAAAATGGGGAGAATTAAATAAATTAGCTCGAGTTCAGAGACGGACCCAAATGTGAACCAAAAACTCGACGTACAAGAAAAAGATTGGTCAGCTTATTGAATAAACCATCAAAGTTATTAACTGAGCGAGAAAGGGCAAAAACACACACCAGGAAACAACGAGGGGCAAAGGCCGGAAACAGACGAACTCACAGGAAGGAAAAAGGAGACAGGACCGGAGTGACTGTGAGGACTAACAGGGAGGAGAAAGAAGTGCAGCAGCTGGAAGCAATGAAAGAAACAGGAAACACAACAGGAAGCATCCCAATATTTGCAAACTAAACACAGAAACAAGGAAAACCCTGAAAATAATGAAAGGACAGAAAGAAAGGACAGAAAGAAAATCTGCTTCTTCTTTTTTTGCCTTTGAACCCAAAATGTGATAAGAGTAAGATGATATTCTTACGCTGAATTTATTCCAGGAGAGAGAAGGCGCCAGTGTGCCTAACCAGAGTCATTTACAGCACAATAAAAGGAGAAGGCCCTGTGGAAGCCTTTCATTACACTGAAGTACTCACAGGATCGAGTGTGAAGAAGTTGAGGCCGGCGCCCGTGCTGAGAGCCACGAGGGTGGCGCTGCCGTAGAGGGCATAGCCTGCACACACGATGTTGTTGCCCTGCTGCAGGGCGTCTTTCTCCGTGGGCTCCCCCTCTGTGATCTGAAAGTCACAAGAGGGAAGGTGAAAAGGAGAAAACGAACAGCGGCAAACCTCCAAGGTTGAAGTCATGTTTAACACCAAGCTGGAAGAGTCCAGATCTGAACCTGTTCACAGGAAGATCCGATTTACTGGACAAAAACTGTGAGATTGGAACAAAAGTTCACAAACGGACACTGGTTTAATGTTTACTCACTTTAGGTTTAAACTCTTTAAACATGGAAAAGTTTAGATATTATATCTGAATCACAGGTTTCACGGCCTGAAGGCCGCGCTGATTTGTTTTCTGCCTTTCTGACGTCAGCCTGACTCGCTCTGCACGCAGCGTGCTCACAGCTGCAGCTCTGTGTTGTGCAATGTTGTTGACGGAGCAGCCCGAGGCTGTCAGTGATTGGACGCTCTGAGAAACCAGCCAAACCTGGTTTCTCAGCGCCCTCTTGTGCCTGCAGTGTGTTACTGTACTCCCGCCGTGCCCCTCAAAGATGATGCATCCAAAAAACAGAAACTTCTCTAAGATGTTTCAGAAAAACTGGATATTTTTCATTAAGCGCATCGAGCTTCCATAACTCTGCAAACTTCTTCCTACAGTTAGAGATGGAGCTGAAATCATATAAGAGATGCGACTTCAAAGTGATTTCTCCATCACTAAATTCAATCAGAAATCTTCTGCAGGGTGAAGCTGTTTCTATGTTCATAAAGCCTCCTGTTTGCTAATGTTTGCTTCTGTGATATCGCATTATTCCTTTCAGTGACCTTTGGTGAGCTCAGACTCACTCGTTTGTAGATGGCAAATATGGTGCCGATAGACGCCAAGCAGTCGATGTTACTGGAGCCGTCCAGAGGGTCGAAGCACACCACATACTTCCCCTGTGAGAGAATACAGTTAGACCTAAAGGTTTAATAGCACTTAAAATTAAATATGATAACAAATGATCTGTTTTGTTGATTATTGTCCTTTAAAAATGACCACAGCTGGGTCTGAGCAGCAGAGACAAAGATCCGGAAACTGGAAACAAATGAACAACGACCTGCTTGTCAGATCTGAACTGGTTTAATGAGTGTGTGGATTTGGTAGTAATGTCAGAACATCGTTACACAGTAGCAGCCTGCAGGATCACTCAGCATGCAGCATTAATGAGGACGGGGTATCAGGTGTGCTGTGTTCAAGGGTCTGTGAGAACAAAACAGAAGCCCCACAGCGGACCAGCTTAAATATCTGATCACATGACTTGCACACCTGTAAAGGCAGTGAGTGACAGATTAGTACTGCTACCTGTAATAACATGCACACACAGTCAGTTCGCTCCGAGAAGCCTTTCTGATCTCCCAGTTTAAGAATAATTATCATTCAGCAGCAGCTGAACTGCAGCTCCAGTCATTTGTCTGTGATGTCATGGGAGCCATTTTTAATTAGCCAGGTGAGTCCGGCTGCCTCGTCATTCCTCGATCACAGATCCGCAGTTGACGCCAAGCTTTGCGCTTGCCTTTCATATCAACCATAATGAACCTCTCACAGAGAAGAGTAAAGACGTCTGGAGCTCACTGCAAATGGGAATCTATGTTCCCCGATGTGCATGATGCACATTTTAACCTGATATACCCTCCACACACTGCCAGTTTGAGCTTTGAATCTCCCATCTCTCCCTCTGATGTGTCAGCACTGCCCTGCAGCGCTGCCTGCTGCTTCTACTCCTCCACCACCCCAACATCCACCTCATCAATCTCCAATTTAAAACTCTAACTACATTCTTCTGCCATCATAAATCATTGCAAATGTGAGTTGCTTGACTGGAATTTGGTTAACGGGAAAAACTTTAGCTTGAGGAGGTTCTTATTGGATTTCACTGAATTGAATAAATGTGATTCATGAGACTCCGACTTCTTCTCTGGTATAAAATGGGTGACAAATTAAAGGAAAAGCTGGCTGCTCGACCAGAGAGACGGGGCATCATTGTTGCCAAATGTGTTCCCTTATCCAGTCAGCTGATGATGGCAGAGAGTATAAAACACCCATATGTGTTCATCTGGGCTGAGGTGTGTTACTCAGACCATCTTCATACTCATCAGCTGTGACAGTGAGCAAACTCATCACTGCTGATATGATTCATTATATAAGATAAAGATGGACTCAGCCAGCAAACCTTCTTTGATAGCATAAGAGGCACCGCATCCCTTCCCTACTTACCCTCTTCTCCTTGGGGGTGATGATGAGCTCCTTGTTCTCCTCAGACACCATGCAGCAGGTGCTGTAGGAGGCCTGCAGCATGTTGATGACCAGGTCGTTAGACAGCACGTCCAGCTTCTTGACGTCGTCCCCGGTCACGTTCACAGCGCCTGCCAGACCCTGCCTGAGCGGACCAATCAGCAGCCAAACTTTAGTCACGCACACACAGAGGAGCCAGGTGAGAGAAAACCTGCTCACATCCAGGTGGCAGAAAATTCTTTTACTTTAAAATTTCCACTGTAGTGCTCTTGAACTGGAGATGGTTCGCTTGTGAGGCCAGTTATACCCTTTTAGTGGCAACAATGCTGAGCTGTGTTTGGTTATATAACCTCTCTGAATAATGATGCATTCTTTATGGGCTGGCGTGGTGTCAGCAATCTTCTTTTATAGAAAATCATGTTTCTCTACAGCACTGTGGTATTTTGGTCTTTAGAAGCTGCAGCCCAAAAAACTGAAAAAACTAAACCAGATTGATCTGGGTCGTACCACTAAGACTACTGCGCTATAAGAAATGCGTGGACATTTTCATATCTAATGAGCAAGTATAAATAAACTGAAACAATGTGTTTTTTCCACAGTCAGTCACAGTGGAGCTATAAAAAAAAAGGATTTTATGTTTCCATGATTTAAGCCATTGGTCTGTCGCAACAAAGTAACTGATAATATCACTGCTGTATTTACACACTGCGAAGTCATCAAGCGGACCAAACCGGCCCCTCCAGTAGGCTGGATTTGGCTCTCCGGCCGCATGTTTGACACCACTGCCCTTAAACAAAGAATTTTAACAATCCAAGTGCTGCGCAGTCTCACTCTTCTCGCAGCATGCTCTGTTATTAAATTCAAGATTAGGGTGTTGAAACCATACACAGCTCTGCGTCCTGCTCTCAGTGGAGCGGCACGACCTTCACCCAGCACAAACACCCATTCATTCATTCACTGCACTCAGTGTTGAAATGAGCAGCGGTTTATCTCTGGCAGCGTCTCCGCCGCTGAACAGGAGCTCAAACAGACCGGGAACAAAACGCTCTGACTCAGTCTGACCTCTGCCCTGCAAACAGTAAAGTTCACGCACGGTATTCTTTGCTTTCACGCGCTGACCTGTCTCTGTACGCAGGTGATACTTACAGGTGGGCCAAGCCTGCCTTGCGCACAGCAGATGAAATCGCTTTGATGGCGGTCAGCATGGCGTTGATGAGCTGGGTGAGCTCACCGGTCGCCCCTTTAGCCTGGCGACCCGTCTCGATGACGAACCGGGTCAGGGTCCACACGTCCGTTTCAAACGCCGACTGGTCCGACATGTTGATCACCGGTTCTTCGGTCTCTCCTGGTGGGCAGCGAGCTACGAGTTGAGCCGGCAGAGGACAGGCAGCGAGTGCGCGACCTCATTACCAGCCACGTCCTTTTCATTCCCAGATCCACGAAGGCAGGCCAGGGGATCTATTTGTGAGCGCAGCCGAGCAGAAGGAGCGAGTGTGTGTGTGTGTGTGTGCAGCTGGGTGTCGGATGTCAGCTGTGGACACCAGCGCCGGTTAATCCTGCACAGCACTTTTATTATCAGCGCTTCCATTCATTTAGGCAACAGGTTTAAAGCGTGTTTCACCACACGAAGAAGTGGGTCTCATTTCCCAGGATTTTAACCTGACAGCAGCCTGAGTCAGTGGGAAAGGGCTTTTTTTAAAAACCACGTCCAAAATAATGTGCCACATTTTTAAATATAATCATGGCTGACATTAAGATTGAGAGGGGATTAATCTGCTTCAGCTACTACAAAATCAAACTAACTTTAGCTCAGAGTTTTATGTTGTGTTTCTTTGTTGCTGAAGGCTGGGAGGGGTCCAGCAGATATGATTCTGCAGACTCGTGTTTTAGCACAACAGCAGCTCAAGTGTGCTTTAAATGTCAGTCGGGCTCTGAGCTCCAGCTGACCTCTGCCTTAAAGGTCACCTCCCATGGATTAAGTCTTCTGAACTTCCAACATTTAGAATGACATTATGAAGGGACACAAACCACACAACAGTGAGATGACAACACTCATTTGGTCTTATTATTTATTGAGACTTCATTTTCCAAACATCAGTTATTCCACAAAGTAAAAGAATCCAGTTTGATTGCACAGAGGTTGTTTTTGGTCTTTCCCACATGTGGAATGTCTGTCTCTTCTAATTAAGGCACAGCTGGAGGCAAACTGAGGAGGAGAAGTCCTCAGGTTGTGTTTACTGAAGTGCATTTGTGTGTCTTTGGCACATTTGTTGGGGGGGTGGGGTGGGAATGTGTGTGAGCTTATGAACCAGTCCTTTCCACTGAAACAAACAAGTGTGACATGAAAATATTGCACCACCAAACGCAGCCCCTTTCACGCAGAAATTCTCTTCACATTTTTGGTCTTTAAAAACGATTCTGAACTACATGAAAAAAACCATCAATAAAGAGACATTACGGTGCATCTGAACACGAGGGCCACCGTCCGAGTCCCCGATCTCTGTGGTCTCACTTCTTGGCGTGTTTCTGGCAGATGGCGATGTACTCCAGCACATCCTCGGGGGAGCCCATAGCCACAGGAGCTCTTTGGTGGATGCTCTCAGGCTGGATGTCCAGAATGTTCTCGAAGCCCGTGGAGGCCATGCCGCCCGCCTGCTCCATGACGAAGGCCATGGGGTTGCATTCGTACAGCAGCCGCAGCTTCGTGCAAGAGGGGAGGGGAACATTTATGTGCTGATGTTAAAGTCTCCAAACCTTTCGTTCTAGTTTTGCATTTTATTAAACAGCACTTTGGTCCTTCAGGCTAAAGAGCTGAAAATAAGAGTCACAGCTGAACACGGCAACAGGCTTTATAGAAGCAATCATTCCTCTGGCTTCCTTATGTGCTTTAAAAGGAAAAATAAAAATACTTTAACTTGTCTTTTAGTGTTAATTTAAGTTCAGCTGAGAGCTGAACTTTTCCGTTCAGGAACCAATGATTTGAATGTTTTCTGGCATCTTTGTGTCCTTATGAAGCGAGACAGGGATGAGACGGTGTGGGTCGACTCAGACTCAGTAATCATAGTTTTGTAATGTTTGTGCAATCTCATGTTTGTCTCAGGTGTGGAGAGTGAAGAAACTGCACTGACTCAAGTGAGAATGAACAAGTAACATTTTGTTGATTTAAGATTAAGATAGAGCACATTTATTAACATTGTCCCTACGACTAAACTCGTCGCGAAGCCTCGAGCTGAGCAGCTCTCGGTGCTTTGAAACAGGAGCGGTGAACAGTGAAGCCCACCAAGCTTCATCTTTAGTTTTCACTGAATAATCTGCTAAATGAAACTCAGATTCATATCTGTATTCAATAGACTTCAAAGTAGAAATTTAGGACCAGAAGCTGCGCTCACCTTTTATGATGCCCACCGTTTTGACTTTGCATTTTGAAGCATCAGCTTTAGTATTTTGGAGCTAGGAGCAGCAGAGGATGTGAGCTAAGTGATCGTCACAAGGCGAGCAAGCTGCATTCATAAACTATAAACAATACCTGCCAATTAATGTTGAGTAACAAAATACTACAGTTTCAATCAACAAAACTGAAGCACAAACTCGTCGAATGATCTGCACCTCGCGGCAGGACGAATGTTTCACCAGCTAATTCAGATTAGCGGCAGACAGCACAGCCATCAATCAGCTCGCTCTAACTTTAATCCTCACACAAGCTGAGCGGGTCAGTTATGAATAAATAAAATCAATTCTAGCCGCTGTACAGTGGAAACTATAAAACATGTTTGTACCTGAACAAAAACACAACAAAAACCTGCATTTTCAGAATGCAGGTTTTTGCTCCAGGAGTCTCAGGAATCAGCTACGGGGCCTCACCTTTCCCCTGGGGCTCTTCACATTTCCTGGGTATAAAAAGATTCCTCCGTACATCAGCGTTCTGTGCACATCTGCCACCATAGAGCCGATGTAACGGGCACCGTAGGGCTGGCTGCCATCCTACAGGGAGTCAAATACAACTTCAGTCAATCAACAAGGTCGACACTGAAAATACAAAAATGTGTTTAGTATAAACAGAAAAAAGACCCGATCCAGAGCTGCAGTCATATTAACATCTTAATGCATGCTGAATAATTAAAGAAAGCAGTTCACAAAGGTTTGAGCTGCTAAAGCAGTGAGGACCCCCCCCCCCCAGCATGTCCTGAGAGCTGTGGTACCTGAGGGAACTTCTTGCTCTGCAGGTACTCTGTGACCGCAGGGTCAAAGTGCTTTGCATAGCCTTCGTTCAGGCTGTAAATTTTCCCTCGTTTCTTGATCCTCACGTCCCGATCGACCAGTATGAACTCACCAATCGCCTAAGGAGCGGGGAAAGAGCATTTACATCAAATCAGTTTGTAGTATTTCTACGTGGAATACACCGGGCCTTCAGAGGAGTACTGACCGGGTCGAGCATGAAGCAGTTGACGCCCTGGCCGGTGGAGAGCACTATCATGGTGGCGCTGCCGTAGAGGGCGTAGCCTGCCGCCACGAGGTTCCTGCCCGGCTGCAGAGCGTCCTTCTCGCAGGGCTCATCGTCTGTGGTCTGAGGGAAACAGTCAGTGCTGTGCTGGTTTAAGCTCAGTAATTGATTCTGGTAGCTAATGCTATGTGAGCGAAACATTAACGATCTCAGTCCCCGCTTCAGAACTCGAAACGTGACGCAGTTAGAAAATAAATCAAATCTCTGAAGTCACTTTACCAGCACTCCATTTTAACTTTCTAAACAAAGGACAAAGATATTTTTTTTATGAAAACTGAATTGTTTGTTGGGACCTTTTTGTAAATGGCAAAGATGGTTCCTATGGAGACGAGACAGTCGATGTTGGAGGAGCCGTCCAAAGGATCAAAGCACACGATGTATTTACCCTGAAGAGTAAGATAAATAAATTATGTTAAATGTTACACAATTAAACAGCATCAGAACCGTTAACTGCCTTTAAAAACTTCATATGGAAATTTTGACAGGACATCGAGCTCCATGGTTCTCTGCAGCTCCACAGCTGCCTCTGGGCAGTTCATCTGAGGCTTTATCTAAACTTTAGTTCAGGACACAGAAAAAAAAATATGCGTGGATGTTTTTAACAGTTTGCTCCAAATTGATCTTTTAAAAAGACTTTTTCTCCCTGGATGTTATCACCTTTGCTGCAGTAAATAAAATCAGGTTTTTCAGGCTCGGTGGGTTCCCAGAGGAACCAGGAACAAGGTCAGGATTCCTGTTGGTTTGAATGTCCCAGTAAAACCCTGTTCTTTCTCATCTGGTCTCACGGACACACTTACCCTCCTTTCTGGCTCCACTATAATCACTTCATCATTCTCTTCAGACACCAGCACGCAGGAGGTGAACGATGACTTGATCAGGTTGATGACCAGATCATTGGACAGGATGTCCAGCTTCTTCACCTGATCGCCCGTCACGTTGGTGCTGCCGGAGATGCCGTAACTGAAAAGACACAAAAGACAAAAGCGAGTGTGAGCGTGAAATCTGGCACATAAAACCACTTTTTTCCACGTAGCCACAAAGCAGTAACTGCACTCCTGTAAAACCGCTGGGACTGTGTCTTAGGCGTCTGTCTGCTAAATCTTCCTCTGGGTGAAAAAATTAAATCACATTAACTTCTTCCTAAAAATGACAGCAACTGCTGCATGACACTGCATTTCCAAACCTCACTGGCTGGTTAGTGAGTCACCGCAGTGTTGCGTTACTTTTAGGCGCAACAGTTTTGCAAAGCCAAACATTTCTGCATGAACAAATACAAATGTTCACTAAAAGAGTAAAAATAGAAAAACGCGGAACCCCAAATTGAAAATATAAAATCTCAAAGGGAAGGTGGGGGCAGTGGGATCGGTATACTATACTCGTTCAGGGGACTGAAATCCCGCAGAGGATCCACGGCGGTAAAGTCTACCTGTAGACCGAAAAACGTCGCACTAAATGGGCGTGACTGATTCAGGTAAGCGCTTCCGGATTGGTGCGCACAGACCCTGTGCTCCTGCTAAACTGTGCCAACGTGGAAGCGCGGTGCTGAGGGAACTGCTCAGCGCTGCTTTTAAGCACCGAAAACTGTGCGCGCACCCCGTATTAACTACATGACAAACCAAACGCTGTCTTTAACTTGGCGCACTCACAGGTGGGCGATCCCAGCTTTGCGCACAGCGCTGGAGATGGCCTTCACCGCGGTGCACAGCGAGTTCAGCAGCGTGGTCAGCTCTCCGGTGCCTTTAGCCTTCCTGCCCTGCTCCATGACGAAGCGGGTCATGGTGACCACGTTGGTGTCGAAGGTGCTGCTGTCGGACATGCTGGCAGATGAGCTGCTCTGAAGAAACTCTGCAGGACTAAAATGTGGCTGCAACGCGGAACTGTGCAGGCAGTAGTGGAGGGCGGTGTAGAGCAGAAGGGGCCGATCCAGAGGTGTGGCCCCGCTGGGAACAAACCCGCCCTGTGCAGACTGAGCTGTGCACTGATGGGACCATAGTGTTCCAAAGACAAGGACGTGAGCAGCACAATAGCAGCTGCGCGTTCCCGAGTCCAAACTTTTCTTCTGCGAGAGAGGCCGTGCGCGTTTTTGCAGATTTGGATATGAACACTCATTGTTTCTCCTTCTGATAGTCAGCGCTTGCATTCCTCCTGGTCACATGAACCCTTCCGCTTTCTTTTTTATCTTAAATATTGTTACAGCTCCCTGGTTGCCATCACCATTACAATTAGAAGGGCCTTCAAGAGCCTTTTGGAGTTCTTTGCCACTGAGGAGGAACCTTTTCATTTTTAAAGAAAGCACTCAGAAGGGCTCTGCAAAGAACCTGCTGTGGTTTAAAGGCTTTGAAATCTGTGATTATTGCTCAAAAAGATTTGGATGAATTCTGATCAAACGTTGCAGGGGTGCAGAATAGGGTCACGTCAATAAGCCATTCAAATTTGGCTCGTATCCACCGAAGTCTTCAGGGTCAACTTAATGATTTATTGGTTCAATACTGACAAAAAGCGTTATAACACAGGAACTATGATTCTTACATGGCACTTTGCACTTGTTTTTACTGCACTACGAACTTCTTAAAGAACATTTAGAGAGTGGGCGGCTGTGGTGGAGGTTTGCAATCTCAGAGTGTTTCTTGTTAATAATGTTATCAGTGGCCCACACCGTGGACTATCTATCTATTGTAGAAAATTATGAAAAATATCCTTATCTGAGTTGCTGCTGTGTGTGTGTGAGTTGCTGTTAAAGCTTATGTTTGTGCATATTCGTTCATCGAACAGGAATGAGACAAAAACAAGGGAATACAGGAGTTCAATTTGTAAATTTAATTAAGCCATTTTCAAACAGTTTTTTTTTTCTCAGATTAATCTGGGCGTAATACCACATGCATCATTCAGCGCGAAGCTGAAAGGGTGCCTGTGGTACTCACACTTTATTTTCCTCAGTTACAGTTTTCATATAGTCAGCTTATCTCTGTTGGTTACATCATATACAAAACAATTGTGCAAAACAACAGCTGCATGTCAGAATGACCTTGAAGTCTCCAGTTTATCGTTTGTGTAGTCTTTTCTCTGGGATCTGTAGAGACAGAAATGACCCGAAAGAGAACGTCCTGTTCTTCTCATGTGAGTTATTCAATTATGTTTATGTTATATTTTTACACATATTGTCTCAGGGAACATAATGTACACCTATAGGATGGTATATCTCTTCAATCCCCCTTTTTGACCTCAGTTCCTGAGGTCATATTTTCCCCGGCCTGACCTGGTGTGGTCAGCCAGGACAGCATTGATGTCAAGAGCCACAAGAGGATCTCTGTGAAAACTAATGTTAATGTTGTGACAAAAATTAGACAGAGTTTAATAATGTCATATTTAATTCATGTACCTGCTTTCTTATGGCCTGAAAAACAAAAGAGAACAAGCATTAGTCTTTATATGTCAATGTTATTGAGTTAAATGGGTTTGCATTTAAATTTAATCTTTCATGTAGATTCTGCATATGAATTGGCCCACAGAGCAAACAGTAACATATCAGTCATTATCTAGTAATTTGCCTTTATTTATTAAAAATGTGGATTTCATCCCTTCAGGATCAAATCCAGTTCCAGTCGATGAAGCTCTTACTGCAAAAAATAAAAGAAATGATCACTGGATCAGTGCACAGGTAATAATTCAGTCAGCTTCCAGCACACTGCGCCCATATTCCTTCAAACTCCATGGATGTTCAGACCACTGGTCAGCCCCTTATTACTAGAGGTGCCCTCTACACCTCTTTAGATAAGGGCTGTTTGCAGATGGCAGTCATCCTGGTTAGGTTCCTGTGAAAGGTGCATAATGTCTCAAGTTGTGACCTCTGAGGTACCTGTGGAAAAGTCCAGTAAAAAGTTCAAATTTTTCCCTGTTCATTAAACAACACTGTAAGCCTTGTGGGTCAATTATTAAATTTGGACAAATAACTAAGACAGGACATCAAAGTGCCCATAAATATTTCAAAGATCTATTTATTGAATGGTTTTCTGTAAATCTTTTATTTTGTTATTTATTATCTTACAGTTTTAATATACCAGTAATTGACTAACTAAGTGGATTCAATCCACCAAAAGTGAACCTGTTTTAATGCACCGAGAGTTAATTCTGAAATTAAGCAAAACAAATATGAAGCTTCTGTCTGTGAGTGTCAGCTGTTCCTTCATTGCAGCGTGTTTTTTTCTCTGTCTCTGCAAGGTCAGTCAGTGTCAGCTGTCTCATTCATATTTTTTTTTAATCCAAATGTAAAGTTAATTTTTGCATTTTGGGCTCAAACTAATCAGGAAATTCAAAATACAAATTTATGTCCTTAAAATAAACTTTGACACATTTCTATGTAACCTGAAGCGGAACAAAATGAACACAAGAAACAAACAACAAAACATGGGATAAAACTCAAAATATCTAAACAGAATCATTTTAAAGTTCTTCCAATTGTAAAGAACTCCTGGTTAACCTGTAAAATACCTGGAAAGTTACTGTTCAAATCTGACTCCGTTACATGTGAAAATCTGGGCAAATAAAATATCTTAAAAAGGATCAACAATCAAAATCATCTCAAGCACTCTAATGGACTGAAAATCATATTGTGTAAGGGTCTGTACCCAAAAAGCATAACTATAGCAGACAAAATGTATCCTTATAAACCTCAGGTTGCTCACCTGTGAAGGGGAAAAATGCAAAACCTTGACCTAAAGATCATCAGCAGTTGTTCCCACTATGGCAGTGGAATAAGAGCAGCTTTGACTATATTTCTTTTTGTGTAGTTCTAAGATTTTCTTTTGAACCCCCTGTAGTGGGGTATCAACACAAAACCACTAAAGTAAAAATAAAATATTCTGGACAAACTCTTTAATCAAAATCTTGATACTTTTAGGGTCAGAGGTCATACTCACAACCCTCCTTTGTCGACCTTTAGCACCGAGCTCACAGCAAAATTGTCGTCTGTGCTCGTCTAACTGAATTCAGGGCGTGTCCCCCTTAGACCTCATGGGAATTTAGAAGAGAAAACAATGGTTAGTGTTGGACGAAGCATTAAACAATTTTACTCCTGAAACCACAAAATTCTGGACCCCATAGGGGGTGGGGCTAATTATAGTAAACTCCAATATGATAATGATATGATAATGAAAATCCTTATAGAGTCGTACTACTGAATATAGCATAACTAAAATTGAAATATTGCAGTCAATTGTTATTTTTCCTGCAGTTCCTTGATCTTTGACCACTAATGTGTTCTGTTCTTCACTGAGACCTGTGACTGAGCATGCTTAATGCCTACCGCTCCCCACGTCGAAGAGGTCTCCTGTTGATGACCCTCTTCCTGGGCTCAGGCTTTACACAGAGGTCAGGGATCAAGGAAGTCGCAGTCTACCTGTCTGCCTGAAGTTGGGCCTTCTTACTGAGCGTCATGTGGAACCAGGAGCCTTTTCTTTGAGTCTTTGGAGCTGATCAGTTTGTTCCTGAGAGCTTGGCTTGCTTGAATCACCTTGTACTGCAGCAGAGTTTGTTTTTTTTTATTATTGATAACTGATCAGAGTCCAGTCTCCTGCAGCCCCGCTGGTGTTCAGGCTCCTGTTAGGATGAAACTGAGAAATCTCTATTAGTTAAATCTTTCCTTTTCTCCCTCTTTTTGAGACATAAAGTCTGTTTATGTCTCAGTAGTTTACCTTAATTTAGCTTATTTATTTAAAGGGCATATTGATTCTTGTATTATTAGCTTTATGGATTCTTCTTTAATGATCTAATATCAATTTGTTCTTTATTCAAAATTCAAAATGATCACTGCTTTTTTTTTTTTTTAAGGTTTCACTAAAACTGAGTTTCTCATGGAAACGTTCTTGAAATTTAACAACAATTTAACATAATTTGCATAAAATACCTCAATTTGAGATGATCAAATAAAATATAAAGTTCAATAGTTTATATTGCACCAGTGCTGCTCACGACAATTGCTGTCGTATCAAAGAACCATATTTGTGAGATTTTTAAGCCCCAGATCCCCAGCAAGCTTGATGGTCACACACCTGCTGCTCAGAGCCCATCGAGAATTCCAGATAGCTTAAATACTACTGTACCTGAGGAATCCCCTGCTGAACCTCCATCCAAGTCTGAGGTGAAGCCCAGTGAGGGACCCCCTGCTGACTTCCTCTCAGTGTCTGAAGAATTTGTGCCAGTTACTGTGAACTGTGAAAAAAATGATCCCAAGAAAAAAAAGAAGAAAGAAATGGGGTTTTCCCAGAAACTCATCAGAACTCTTTTCTGTTGATGTGTCAGTCCCACAACAACTGACTATCTTTGATTCATTTCACCCACTTTTTTCCTTTCTATCCTTCTGTCTAAACACACATTTGCAATAAATGTTACCATTGCTTCACATCTGTTACACTGTAAATTCTTTGCTTTGTTGACATGCTCAGGTGTGCTACATCTGTAACTGGGTGAGCGCCACCTACTAGTTACCTGAAAAAGGTAGACACCAGCAATAAGAAAACAAGGCCAGCCCAGTGGCCGTCACAGTTGTGTTTTTCATTATTTGAACATTTTTCCAGTTTGCATTTTATTATGTGTATTGTGTGTTTTTGTAAAGCATTTTTTAACACTGATTTGTGTGATATCAAAACAAACTTGATTACTGTTATTCATATTATTGTGAGCTGTCTAATGAGTAAGGTTAACTAACCTCTGGGGCTGAGCTGGCGGCTAAATCAGACTAACCATGACTGGATTCATGCAGTGTGGATAACTTACAGCGACCTGGTTGACCTTAGACTGCTTGCTTCAGCGTGATTCCCAAAGAGCTCCTAGCTGCTGTGCAGGGCCTTCTTAAAAAGTGGAAGACAGAAGAAGTGACAGGCATAAAACAAACTCCACAGCAGGTGAACAGTATCTGAACGTCATGTTCTCAAGAAATAGAAGAAAATCAGAGTGGCCTCAGTGGAAGGGTGGCTGTCAAGAAGCCATTCTTAAGGAAATGAAACGGGGACAAACGACTGAGGCAGTGGTGTGCAGTGACTTTTAGACCACCACACTCCAGCAGACACAAAAACATCTTCCACTTTTTAACAGCACAAATTGGACCACAGGAAAACACGCTGCTTTTTGCAGATTGGCACTCAGAAAAACCAAGGGCTTTTGAGGGTTTGATCCTGTTTCTCCTTCCTGATATCACCTGCCCCGTTTTGTTCTTCTAACTGCACTGATGGATGAACACTTCATATAATCCTGTGCTTGTTGTTTTTGGAGCCTGCTCCATAAGAAGGTCTACCTTTGCAGTCTACACTCTGCCAAAAACTTTAAAATGTGTGCAAACTTAAATTTAATGTTTATAAAAGTAATCATTTATTTATTAAACACTTTGCAAAATCCACCATACTAAGTAGATCACAAGGGCAGCAAATCAAACACAAGTCATAAAAAAATCCAGTCTGAAAGAAGCCTCGTGAGCTGTGGAGTGTAGGAGTGGTCAGGATCCAGTGGAAATGCATGTATGTCCTGTAGGGGGCAGTACAGGGAGCTGTACTGTGACAGGTCTATCTACAGTTTACAGTTTATAGGCAGTTTATAGGCCAAGTGACTATTTTCTGGTAATTTCTGACAGTTTAAATATATGACACCCATCCCGTGCCTCAGTGAGGTTAAGACGCATGTGATCATAAAAATGTCCTCATGTTGTATGCAGTTTCTGTTGTAACGTTCTAAAATGTGATGTTGTAATAACTCTGCTCCCAAATACAGGTTCCTTTCACCACATATGTGTTTTTCTTGTTAGCTTCTTGGATTTTTTTTTAACCACTTACAGGCAAAGCACCAAATATGGTAACTTCACTGACATGAACGTGAAACACTGAAAAATGTCACAAAAATATTTCCGTCTTATTATGTCCTCCAGTAACACTGGAATGGGGATTTGTTAGCACATATATCCTTTATATACTGAAGCTCCATTCTAGTTTTGCTTATTGCAAGAAACTATCAAACTGAGAGAACTGAGGACAGGATGACTCTGGGCCTACTCATGAACACTTTCACCTGCACCTCTCTGCAACATGCTGTGAGACTAGAAGATGCTGTGACAGAGCTGCAAATATCCAGCGGTGTATGCTGAAGGGTGTGTGTAAGACACTCTGAGAGGAGAGAGACAGGACAAAAGACACACTGTGGAAGAGAGACAGAGATTAATAATTAATGATTAAATGCAGAGTGGGTTGTGATTTGGTGCTCTATAATTAAACTGAATCGAGCCTCCGCAGAAATACTGTTTCCCAGTGAACTGCATTTATGGGGAGCAGATTTTGACACACCTGAGCTACATACCTGCACATCCTGCTGCTTTCGCTCCATTTTAACAGGTGAGTGCATCGGTCAAAGTCCTGGAGAACCACAAAAACAAAAGGAAATGTAGGTTGAAGGAGAAGACCGGGTGACACTGAAGGAAAGAGTTCAGGACTGTGGACATGAGCGTTTACAGCTCAGTGCAGTGGAAACTAAAAACAGAATTGTAAAGCTCACCGACTCTCTGAAGGTAGATCGATAATTTATTTTCTCCCAGCTTTTGGCTTTAAATGTGAAAGGAAGGTAAACAGCAAACACGCCGCTGTTCGCCTGTTTGTTACTCAGACTGCGTCGCGTCTTTGGGGCAGTTTGGCTTCACTGTTCAAAGCTGTTAACCCCACCCGTCAGGAGATGGCGCTCTCGGACAAACGCAGCCCGGCTGTCCTCTCAGCCCTCAGGACGCGTTTTTGTAACTTGTAATTATCATTTATCCTTGAAATGATCAACAGGTTCCTTTACACCTGCGCATCTTTGTGGATTTACTAAATTTTTAGTTTGAGTTTCAATGTATTTCCATTTTAGAAACCTTTAAAAATGAGTCTGAATAAGATTTGACAGAAAAATTAAGAACACTGATAGTAATGCGCTGAAGGCGCTTCAGTCCGAGCACTATATTGTTTTGCGGAAGAGAAACATCTACGTTAGTTAAGTTAGATGTCATAAATTGATCTTTAACATAGATTGACATTTTTTGTGTCATTTAACTTTGTAAAGTTCATCTCTTTCTTTCTTTCTTTCTTTGTGGTCACTCGACATGAACTCTGTAAAATCTGGTCAGTAACTGCAGAAACCGACACGTTTACGGCTGAAGGCGGGAATGACCGTCCTTTGTGACTCAGGTACGCGGTGACGCAGGTACAGCAACACCTGTGGCTCTGACTGACCTTCGTATCTGCGCGGACTGCCCTCTTCTGGGCACCGACTGCGCATGACCGCGGGTTAACGCGGTGCTGTGCGGGAGGGACAAGTACAAAGAGGCTGCTGCTGCTGGGGCAGAGGGACGTGCCGTACGCCACGGGGATAAACAATAACTTCGCAGGCTTAGGCGCAAAGTTAATACATTATCCTGGCATTTCACCCCCCGAGTCTGAGCCGGGACAGTTAGCTGAGTCAACGGAAAGGAGCCGAAGTGTGAAGGAGCCTGAGAGACAGCTGGCGTCGGTAAGTTAAACTCGCGTCTGCTAAATGCAAGGTGTCTTCAAACGTGTTTCTTTGTGCATGTAGGCCTGCGCGAGCCCTCGTCAATTAATTAAGTTAATTGTGTTCTCGGTCAGGTGGTCCTGCAGCGGGCAGACGAGACAATCCCATGAAGCGCTGCTGGTTAAGCAGGATTATGGTTAAAGTCATATGGTGCTTGTCGCTCGTTGCGGTAATCTGCCGCTGTTTTTCGCTTGTGCGAGCGATACGAGTCCCATTTGCGCTGCGCAGGTGTCGTGCGGGCGAACTTTGAGCTCTAAGTGTTGGGAACCGGAGTGGAGGGGCCGTGGTGGCATTTACAGGGGTGTGACTCTTTAAACCAGTCTGCGGTGACCTACCCACCTCCTGCAGGTAATCCCTCGTGTTTATATCCACACTGCGTCATGTTCGCTTGGATTCAGTTTGTCAGGTGTCGGCACAGGCTTGCGGGCACCTTCACCTCAAGCGCAAAAATGCACAAATGCTTCTTTCGTGGCATTCTTCCACAGCCGCCTCCACGCAGCACAGCGCGGTCATTAATTCTTAACAAAAGCGTCTTTATGGAGCTCTGAAAGGGACTGTCATCAACTTTGAAACGCTGCTAAATGAAGCTGATGCTGGCCACTTTTCTTCATAACTACCTGTTTTTCCCGGTGGGAAGCTGAGGCATTTTGGGGTCAGAGCAGAGGGGGCTTAGACCTGGATGGTGGTCCCTATTGTGCTGGTGAAGAGCTGGGGTCAAACAGAGGGCCCCTCATCCTCTCTTGGCTCAGGCTTTTCCACTCATCATTAGAGATGAAGCACTGGGGAACTGATATGTCGAGAGGAAGAATATGAGCATTGTGAAGGTGTTTTAATGAAATTCTTAGGCTTCCAGTCTGGCCCTTCTTGCATATCTCAAGATCTATCTTTCTACGCTTGGATAGAAAGTACAGATTTCACCCAGAAGGCCACATGAAACCTTCTCTCAGACCCCCAAATGTCTTGCCTTTCGTGCCTTTATAACTATAAGACGCTAAGAAAATAATAGAAAAGTCCTGGAGGCCTATTGGGTTAGTGCTGTCTTCCTCATGATGGTGGCTGCCCAACCAGTTGGTTGATTGAGAGCATGTCTACTGACCAGTTGATCTGGAGGCTGCTGAATGTCTCAGTATGCAGCATCACGCATTGTGATTGGCTTGCAGCCTCTCTCACTAACACATAAACAGATCTGGTGGAGGTGCGGCCTGGCAGCAGTTGGTGCGTCTGGCTTAGCCGTGCTCCGGGTCCACATCATCAGTCTCTGTGGACATATGGCAGAGGTCTCTCAAATAACGCCTGAGTGAGATGGCCCTCGTGTCCCCAGCATCAAAGCCGGGTCTCATCTGCTCACTCCCCCCCCCCCCACCTCGCCTGTCTGTGATTATGACTCCCACCCTCTGGTGTTTCTGTGTTTGTTTAGAGAAACGACTTCCACTCCACAGCTCTGTGTGAGCGGCTCACGCGTCACGGCTGGCCTCGCTTCTCTTGTGGGTGTTCAGCTTTTGTGGAGTTCTTGCTGTGGTGTTTTCTCTGTAATTTTATCTCGAGGGCTGCTGAGTTGTAATTTTAGTTTTGGTTGAACATCTGTGCATGCTTGTGTCCCACTTGTGCTTCCCTTGCATGTTTTGGTGCTAAAAATAATGCCGCATTGGCTGGGTTACCTTGAAAATATGAATTTTTGTGTGTATACATCTGTGCTCAAATATTTGCTTTGCATGAGAGCTTCACTGCTGGGTAACCCCAAAGAAACCACTCTTACTGGTTGGACCGGAGGTGAAGGGAGTTGTTGCAGCTGCTCAGTGTTAACATGTGGGATGAAGACCTACATGAGCCTCAGAGTCTGCCCTGTTATTACAAGATCAAATCTACTTTAAGTGGTAGATCCCCCCCCCCAAAAAAACCCCCTGTCCCTCTAAAGAACTGCTCGAAATGCATTTTTGATGAAGGTGACACAGATTACTCAGCATAAATTAGCCTCTAAATAATACAGATTTTTGGCTCATGTGACTCTGCAGGAAGCTATTTATGATTATTTTGTACTTTGCATTCATGAACTAAAACAATGAAAATGGTCTAGTTTTTGACTACTTTTACCAACAAATTGGAACAGTTGCTAGATTTTTGCCAAATACAGCAGGATCTGCTGGCAATGTGTGAAAGGGCCACACGTGGCTGCGAAGCCACAAGTTTTCCTGGTAGCAACTCTGAGCACTTACAGAGAAGTTATTTTGGAGCATCGTCTGGTATGAACCGCTGCTGCACCTCCACGGAGCGGTTAGTGAAGAGTTTTGTATTTGGATGTACATAAACCGTTTTAAAACGTGAGTGGACGGAGGCTAAGATAAACTCGGCTGATGCTAAATGGGGAACTTTTAAAGAGAAGTCGAGCTTCAGGGAATCCTCCCGACAGATTTCCAGCAGCTCGGTGCAGCTGCCAAGTCAGCACCACACTGTTTGCTAATTTGCAAGGAAGTTATTACTGCAGTGATCAAAGATCTGGCAGGACTGCCCCAAATTCTTTTTAAATCAGTTTTTGTGGATTTGGAGGCTTAACGGAGTCAGAGTGGCTGAGATGGATTGGGAGACATTAGTGTGTGTGTGTGTGTGTTGGCTGGATTTTGGATTTTTTTTTTTTCCCACTGCTGAACATGGATTGGACAGGATGCTGTAAGCCACGTTAGACTGATAGTTCAGCTATGCCGTGTCATTTTAAAGCAGAGGTCAGCTTTATGTGATTTTTCTGAGGCAGTGTTTAAGGTTGATTTTAAATGTTTGCTTATAGGGCATTAACACATGAGGTGCTTCATAGCTTGTTTTTCGCTTTTTAGATGCATGTTGAGTTCTGTCCAGTCAACATTTTGGAGTGTTTTTAATATTTTTGACTACTGATTATCCTTGTAATCGAGTATTCTATTGATTATTACATTGATTACTCAAGTAATCGGATAAGAAATACTTTTGTCGTATTAGGAGTTCATCTGCATATTTTACCTTCGGTACTGCAGTTTTTCCCTGTGTGAAACAAACAGGGTGGATGGAGCAGCTTCAAAGTTCTCTGTTCTTCATGTTGCTGATCAGGTGGTTGATGAAGGACCTCCAGCTGTTTCCCAGTAAAGGTTTAATGGTGCTTACAGGGGGGAAAGCTTCTTTTTAAAACAACTTTATTTATCGATTTGTACACTAAGGCCTATGAAATGACATTGATAATTACACAATTAAAGTCTCCGGTGCAGTGGAACAATAAGAACAAAACAAAAAGAGGAAAAAAAAACCCATAAAAGGACAGCTTAGAACAATGTCGGGGCTTTTCTTGTAATTCAGATTCTTCAACCATATCAAATAGCATTTTAGCTTTTGTGTTTTTCATCTTTTCAGGGGCTTTTATTTAAGATAGAAAGCCATTTGGGGAAAAAAAAGCATAGAAATTGGGGGTAACCTTCATAAACTTGGAATTATGTAAATATGCTTTCCCTAGAACCAAAATGGTGTTTACTAAAAAGTCATCTTTTTCATTATCCATAATAAGACCATAAATGATGTCCTTTTGACAAAACGTTTGTAGCCGAGGTACTTTAGGAAACAGCCAGTCGTAACTGTCATGCCACAAAGCTTCAGAGAACATGCACTGAACAAACAGATGATCAGTAGATTCAAGATCGTTGTCACAGAGGATACAGCAGCTCGTTTCAAAGCCAAATCGCTGGTGAAAAAAAGTCATTGGATGGGTAGATTCCATTCAAAATCTTAAAATGAATTTCTTTTGCCTTTAAAGCCACAGGGAATTTTAACTATGTAGTTCTTAAAGTATGAATTGAGTTATTGGTAAATATTTGAGAAATTAATTTCTTATAGTACTGAGAAAACAGCTGGCTGCTGCTGCTGTTTATCAGTTTTTTTGTTGAAAAACTGGGGGCTGCAAGGGCGTAATGTTGTAATGCTTTGTATTCACAAGCATTCTCCTAAATATGTTTCTGCTGCAGGTCTACAGTATATTTAGTCACTAGTCATCGCTGCAGAGTTTAAACAAAGCATCGAGGCAACAGATGTGCTTCAAGGATTTTTTTTTTTTAACATCGAATTATTCGAGGAATCATTGCAGCCCTTTCTGTGACAGCACATTAATACTGATACAGCAAAAGCAGTCAGGTCCGGGTGAAGTTGATCGTCTGGCCCATGGCCAACATGCAGTGTTAGAAGTGTTGTGTGGATCAGTGAGAGTCGGACGTCCAGCAGGCTCGCTCTGTTTTTGATTTCTGAGCTGAGAAACCAATCTGCAAAACTACAGATCTGTTATTAACAGCAGGTCCACTCTGCTGCTGTTTAATGACCTCAGAGTAAAGATTGCATATAAAGCCAGAATTCAAATGTAGGCCCAGCCTGTGTTTGCTTTAAGTTCCACAAGTACCAATAGGATCCTGTTTTAATGCAGGCTCATAGAGCAGCAACACTGGCTTAAAACTGTAGTGTGTGTGTGTGTGTGTGTGTATGATCATCAAATAAAGTTGCTTCAAAGGATCCAGATTTCCTACTGCTGCTCATCAGGGAAAGGTGAACCCAGCCCAAGTAGCCCTGTATGCAATCTAAAAGTTAATAGCTCCCAACTTTGGCTTGTTGGATATTTGGTCTCTTTGTGTCCAAGAGCAGCGCGATGAGGCTGATGGTAAATATGATCCCTGTCAGTTCTACCTGCAGAATTTATGAAGCAAACAAGGTGAAATCGTTGTGAGCTTGAATTTCAAGGACAAGCGGACACACGCACAGCACGATCACGATGAATGTCAGAAGTCCGCTGAAACACCCCGGATAGTTTTTTTTCTTTTTTTTTTTTGGATCCTTGTTGTTCTGCGTGCTGATGAGTCATTTCTGCATGATTCAACTTGTGAGATTTTTGTTGGGTAGAAAACTGTTGCGGCGAACATGAAGGAGTGAAGGTTTCGCTCTCTGTGGTTGGGATTAACCCTGCCTGAACCTCGGAGTGTGTTTCACAAAGATGTTTTGTTTCCTGGTATGTTAATCCTCTTCTTTCTTTCATGCTCCCTCGTAATCGTCACATGCTCTTTGAATCACAGATGATCAATAAGGGATCATTGACATTATGGAGCAGCGTCCTCAGTCTTTGAACTCCTGAGCTTTTTGGATAGATTATTTTCACCTAGCTTTTATTTAACATGGCACCATTTATCCTGTGCATTTACACTAAATTCACTTACTGCCACTGTCCTGCTGGAATCTTAGTAATGAAGGAGCGTCAGCGTCGGCCTTGCTTGCGTTGGGTGTGAATTTGTGCTGACTTGATCTTTTCAGAGCTAATGGGATCGTCCTTTTGAATTAATTATGTGCTGGGAAGACGCCCTCGTGAAAAGGCACTCTGCTTGACAAGACTTGCAATAAATGATTGTTTTTAATTTTGACCGAACTGGGAGGAGTGATGTGTGTAAACCTCACAGCAGGACCACCATTACACTTGGCCTTAAAGGAGGAAGGAGATTATACACCTTTACTGTGTAACTGATCCAATGTGGGATGCTGGGAAATAATTTTTAGGGGAAAATTCCGAAATATCTTAGTGAATATTTTTCTGCTAGCTGACACAAAATAATTATTGCACAAGACACGCACGTTTATGGATTTTCTGATCAGTGCCAGGAAGAATTACTTTGAAAAATGTAAATATGACCCTAATTACATGCAACTTTGATTTCATTAGGGACTCAATTTCACCAGCAGATAATCCCCCCGCTCTTTCGTTGAAAGGTCGGTTATTGCTAACCACCGAGCCCCAACGCTCATGAGATCCTTTCCTGACCAGCACTGTCTGGGATTGCCATTGCGGACGGTCACTCTAACAGCACCTGCAGCAGGTGGAGAAGTGGTTCACGTGCTGGTACACAGGAGGCTCTGAGGCTGCAAGACGGTGGAGTCGCTGTCAAACCTCGGGGCGAGGGAATCACTGGAGAGCTGGGAATACTCATATTTGCAGGAGAACACCTTTTTTAATATAATATTTATATATATATATATATATATATATATATATATATATAGCATGATTCACTATTAGTTTAAAAAACATCCAAATACCCCCTATAATTCTGTGAGGAGCTGAGATTACCATAGAGAAACCCTGAAAGTAGGAATGACTGGCTCGTTGGATCAGGTGCTGGGAGTTTATGCCCTGCTTATGGTGCATATAGATCAAAATCAGAGGAATCCAGACAAGGAGCTGCGGCACATTCACACATCGTCTGCTGTGCACATCGGCGGGAAGTGTCAGTTCCTAATAACAGCTCACCCACAGCCTGTCATTATCCTTTCAGACCTGCTTATGAATGAAAGGTGAGCAGTCTGAAAAAGGAGGGAGTGAGAAATCCCACACATTTCTTGTACATTAAGCAGGACAAGGCAGGTGCAGAGGGGATTCGGGGCTCAGTTGATACTGTGATAATCCCTCAGCTATGCAGGCATGCACAGACTCTGCTCGTCAAGTTGAAGCATTCCACAGTGAGGGCGTTTAATGACGATCCAATTTAGCCAGAACTTGACCTCCCGTTTAGAGAGCCAGCCAGCTGTAAACAGGTGGCCTTGTTTAGCAAAAAATCCCCAGTCTCCTGACTTCCTGTTACTTTACAAATCACAATATAAATTTAGCACTAGAACTGCTAAGGCTATTTTCAAGTTCGTATAAAACCCAGGTGCCTCTTATTTCATGACTTTCCCTAAAATTGGTTCACTAATCATCTTCTAAATAGATGACGGAAATGATCAGCTCTGGTTTTAATGCTTATTTTTGTGAGCACAAAATTATTTCAGTGTGCAGCAAATCACTTTAAAAATTACGCCTTAACTTCCTTTATATGAAAATCCTGCCTTGTGCTGATTTTTTTACTTTAAGGTCCTCAGTCTGCTGAAGCTCCCATCATCCTCTGCAGCTCAGAAAGAGCTGTTGCATTTGTTCCCTGTCAGGGATGCCCGTGTTTACGGCTGAGAGAGCCTCAGAGCCTCGGCCCACTGGTCACCATGCTGCTCATATTACAGCCTCCCTCACTGGCTGCTATTGTCAGGTTACAGTGTGTGTGTATGTGTGTGTGTGTGTGTCTGTCTGTGCAGGCAGGTTGTGATTGGCTCACGCTCTGCCGTGTGAGACAGTGCCGGGTGACGTCTCGGTGTTAATTCCTCATCTCTCTCTGGTTGTACTGGGCGCTCTGTGCCAGCTGCAGCTCAGTGAAATGCTTTAACAAGATAACTTTGTGGTTTTTAACGCCTGAGGTGAGTGGGGAAAATAATTTAGCACAGGCAGTTACTAATACAGCTGTTGTATTATTTATTTATTTATTTTTTTTAGGTGTATTGTTACGTTCAAAGTTTGCATGCTCTTTGCCCCCAGTGAACATTACATTTGACCTCCTAAATTGGAAGGTGAGGGGGGTGGGGGGGTGTTTACCCAGTAAACACAGGGTAATTGTCCTACTCATAATTCGGGGTATGTTGTGCATGTATCTTGTCCTTGCTCATAAACCCAGGAAACCTCTTAACCTCGTTTTGAGAAATGTGCACATGTTCAGATTGAAAAACTAGGATGTGCGTGTAAACTGGTATGATCAGGGGCCTGGTCATATCAGTCATGTTTGTATGATATTTAAAGGGAGACAGAGGGCCAGACTTCTCATGTCACATGCAGTTACCATGTTTAATGTAAACCTGCATCCTGATGTGTGGAAACAGACTCCACTAGGAACACAGGAAAGTGTCACTGTGTGAGGGTGTTTCTGCACCTGCTGGGGAGATGAACCTGCGTTAAACTCTGATTGTTGAGCACGTAATGGGAAATGCTGCTAAAGAGGAGCCACGCGCTTGATATCTGTGAGTTGGTGTGTGAACCAGTTCTAGGGTACGGCCTGGGTTTTTTGGGCGAGGGGGTGCCTGTTGTGTCTACAGCTGCCACAATGCACATTCCAATTCTGACACTCTGACCTAAAGGCTCTGCAGCTGTCCAAAAATGGATGTTTTAGCATTTTTAATGAGACGCAGGCTGATATGGCTTGTTTTTAATGGGGTGCTTTTCCTGGGATATTTACACAGCACACAGCCTCCACAGACTGAAAACTGACTTTAGGCTCAAAAAAACTTTGAGCTTGCTCCGCATTACACTCCCCAGTGATTCAGTCTGTTAGCTTCTTAGCATTTACTCATTTGTTGAATGAGGCAACTGGGTAAAATGCTGACTAACGGAACAGCTGCAAGGATTTGATTCCCTCAACTAAGTGTTGATGATTCAGGATGACCAAAGTCTGTCAGTCAGCATTAGAGCCTGTGGAGCTTGTGTAATCTGATGTAGATGAAAACCTGCAGGCTGGAAACCTTTTCATAGTGTTTGTTCTTGGTGTGCAGGTTTCATACAAGTCAGTGACTGCAGTCTTTAAATGTGGTGACAGTTTATTATATTTAAAAGTAAATAAATAAATAAATGCAGCAGTACCTATGTGCACGGAGGGAAGCGGTAGCATCCATTTGTGTGTCAGAAATGCATGCAGAACATAACTGTTGGCAGTCTGCGGTCAGCTTTGTGTAAGAACCTGCAGACCAGCTGTCCTCTCTGCCTGTATCGGGTCACTTTATCAGATTTACTGTAATTGCGAGCTGCCGACTCAGGCAGGAAACTCTGTGTACGCTTTCCATCCTTGTGGAAGTAATCAGACGGACACTCGGGAATTTTTTTTGTAGCGTCATAAATTGAGACCGTTTGTAACACAGATGGGAGCCATTTCAGCAAACCTGTGAGTGAGAGTGAAACGCGTCAGTGTGAGGATAACCTGCAGTAAGAAACTCTTTCAAGCTGTGGTAACAAATTGTTGTTGGACTCTTTGCACCAGTTTCGGGAACTTTTCCACAGGCAGGCGAAGATGCTCGGAAGTGGGCCTTGGATATAGAAACACTTCTCCAGTCAGAGGTCCTTTAATAAAACCCATCTGCGGTTACATGCCTTTGATTTGGTGCAGAAGCATCATGCTGAGGAAGGCCGGGCGTTTCTCTGTGAACTGTTAAACTGCAGCAGGAAGTTATTTCCTCTTGCGGTCAGTCGGGCTTTGTTTACAGTGGAGATTGACTCCCTGGTGGCACCATTGATCTTATCTGGTCTGGTTAATGCTTCTCTGCACATAAAGGCTGCTGTCAGCACTACACATGGGGAGCTTTTTAATAAGAGCGTGCATTTCAACACTGAGATTCATAGTAGGGAAAAATATTCACATGTATTGATCTCTTTTTTTTTTTTTCTTTTTTTTTATTGTGATGGAATCAGGAGATCCTGTTACTGCAGTGAACGATTTACAGTGTTTGGCTGTGTGACTTCAGTCGTGGTGGTGGGATGAAGTAGGCTTCATAATGGCCGGGCATCCTCTCGGGTTTCAGTTTCCACGAGGTGACGGGCACGTCACCATGGCAATGCCATCCACCAGTTTCCTGGCCTGTCCTCTCATTCTCCTGTGACTGAGTGGACAGCATGAAGTGGCTTCCCTCAGTTTTAAATCCATTCAGTAGCCGTCTGCACTGGCTGAGAGAGCTGGATTTATATTGATGGGAGGGGTTAACAAAATGCCCCATGATGTGAAAATGTAACAAACATTCATCAGTGTGAAAAGGGGACTGTGAATCTTTACCTCCCACCTGACCGTCTCAGATTTACCCAACAAGAAAACAACTTCATCTAGGCCCTTCACGTATTTAATACCTGGTTTTTGGTGCCACGAATATGGACTCAGGAGTGTAGCTCAGGTTTCCATAGACTGATGATGCTTGAAGTACCTAAAATATTTTGGTGTCAGATCTCTGACAGCAGATTTGGAGGCCTGTAGAAACCACAGTTTTACAGGTACGAACCACCCAAAGTCAGGCTGCAGCGGCAGCAGGCTAATCACCATATTCCAGGTCATGCATCACGTTTGAGTATAATTTCATTTGTTCTGGTGTTTTTCATAAATTTGCCTCAATTTGTAAAACCAGCAATCTGGGCAGCAGACACAGGCATTCTTGAGTTCGTCAATCTACAGACTTGCACACCTGCCTCTGAAGGCTCAAGAGTGTGGAAAAGTGAGGTTTGCAGCAAAGCGTGTGGGACCAGAGTTTGATGACATTACAGGTTGTTGGAACAAACTGATAGGCAGTGAATGTAGTGTTTTAATTAATGTTGGCAAACTAGTGACCGATGACGGGCTCATTGTCTGAGTAAATGTAAGTAATACTTAATGACGCTAGCTGCTGCGTGCTGTGTAATTAGTTTTATTCCTGCTTGTTTTGATGAGGTATCTTAGTGACTTAACTGCTAAGAGGGCGGCTTAAACAGGAGCGCTCTGGGAAAGGGAGATTACTGGTCAGGATTCAGCTTTGTTGATTTAAGGTTTTAGCAAAGCAGCAATTAGGCTATCGTGTTTATTGGTGCATAAAGCTTAAATCTCGACATGCTCGATTAACATTTCTTTTTTTTTTTTTTTTTTGTTGGGAGGACTAACCATAAGCCCTTATTTACAAGATGCATCACCACAGTCATGAGCACCTGTCTCATCATATTGTAAATATTATATTTTGTTAGTCATTCATAATAGCGATTTAGTTCTGGATGAACTGGGGAGAAGGGGAAAAAAAGCCATATGCCAGTGAAACACAGTCAGTCAAGTTTAACAGGCTGCTGTGAGTCGGCCTGTTTTGCTTATTCAAAGTAGAGCATATAGCTTTCAGAACTCACCTGGCTTCAGTAGGTGATGGTAATCGTGGTGTGTTGATGAGGCAGCAGTTTCCCTTCAGATCTCCCAAATCACAGAAACTGCATCAAATAAAACAAGATTAGATTTCTGCTGATGTCACGGGCAGTTTGTAGCCTTTACTGAGCTCTTAGCATGACACAGCTTAGTTAGCTAGCATGTTAGCCACAGGAGCTAGGTGGCTGGCGAGTGATGGTTAGAAAGATGTGACTTAAAATGTTTCTCTTCCTTATTCTGTGTCGTTGTTTTATTTTTCTGGTTCTTTTTAACACATTTGGTTGGATTTATTTAAAACAACATAATGTGGACCAGTCTGCAGTGCTGAAGGTCACACACTCAGGCCAGCCCACAATGCACCTGACCATAGTCGTGTTTCATGGTGGTTTTAGGAAGGTCCTGGGTTTGAATCCACCTTTCTGTGTGGAGTTTGCATGTTCTCTGTGTGGATTCTCCACGGGTACTCCAGAGACAGCGTTAGTGGGGTTGAATTAATCGGTGATTCGAATGTTTGTCTGTCTCTGTGTGTTAGCCCTGCGACAGGCTGGCGACCTGTACAGGGTGTTCCCTGCCTTTAATAGCCTGAAAATGAGAACCCTGCATAACGGATGTATTTAATATTGACCACTTCAGAGTCGCGGTGTGGCGATCACTTTTCCAGTGAGCTCGTTTTGAACAAAAGCAGGCCGAGATTTATGCTTCCTGCGAGGTTTTGTCCGCAGATGTGAACAGTTTTTGACAGTATCAGTTTTATCTCTTATTCATTGTTGATGCAACTGTTCTTCCTGACTGCCTTTTGCATATTCAGTTACATCTGCCACCGACATTGTTCTCGCCCTCCAGCGTAGCTGAAATAATAGAAGGGCAGAGGCCACAGCTCGAGTCAATATTTGTTCATGCTCAGCGCCTCCCGGGCACTGCCTCTGTTTTAGAGAAGCTTATGTTAGAAATCATAATGAACTCTGCGAATGCTGTACTGTTAAACAAATTTCAAACTCAGACCAAGCATTCGGACGACTGCTGTTTAAACCATTGTAGTTCTGAGTACATTTTCAGTGTGGGGCTCAGATGTTGCCGTCTCTGAGGATTGGGGTGGAGGATGAGGAGCACGACTTAAGGCCTTAAGAGTTGGACTCCACGGTTTCCACCAGAAACCATGTCTGCCCTGTGGCTGTGACTGGACCCGGAAAGGTTGGCCAGTTACTACTTTGCTCTGCACTTGATTACCATAGCACTGTCCACCCAACTGTAGCATAAACTGTGCGGAGCAGTTGTGTGAATAGCATACAGAGAGAGCACTGACTCATGGTTTACCTCGTTCACAAATGGTGAGCAATGAGTTTATTGCAATAAAGCGCTTGGCTCTCAGAGTGAAGGCTTATTTGGGCCCTGAGGCTCCGCTGCTGTGGAGACAGCTCCTGGTTGGGGTTCAGGAGACCGACACCCTCTCTACTTTTACGACGGGTCAGGTGACCCACCTGACCGAGTTCTTCCTGCCCTGTCTCGCCAAGTGTTTGCTTATAGAGGATCATCAGCGTCTAATTTAGTTTTTCCCGGACTTTTGAGGGCGACTCTGCATGTATAGAACTACATGTTTTCCTGACATATCTGAAGACCTTATAAGGAAAACCTTTTGTTCTATTTGAGCAAATTAAACCTTATTTTGCCCTTTCTGGCTGTATGCGTAAATAAGAGCTTACAGCAGCAGTAGGTAATGAGATGCATCATCTCCTTTTAACAATGTGAAAGTATAAAAAAAAATAATAATAATTGAAAGTGCCTTAGTGCTCAGGCCTGGCAGGAGGTCACTTTAGGCTTAGCTCATTAGCATAGATGGCGTAAAAGTTTGATGTAGCCACTGTGATGTTACCTGTTTGTTTCAAGCGTTTTTGCCATCTTGGTGTTGTGAAACTGGATACGACACACGAGAGGTTGATGAGACATACCGAGTCAGTCGGTCCTGAAGTCGTCTCCTTCCTGGTTCAGATGAAGCTGCCCACCAGAGATTATTCAGCACAGTGATATAAATCAGACATATCCGGACACAAGATTGATACAGATGCTTCATCTGTGGTACAGTAACCTCTCTGTGTGTGCTAAAACAAATGCAGTCTTGATCCACCACCTGAGTTTCCTTTTTACTGTATAAATGACCCACTCTGTTAATAGAATATTTAAAGATGATGTGATTTCCTTCACAAACCAGAAGGAAAGGGGGCAGGTTGAAGCTGAGCTTAAAGACTTGTGTCTTCATTCAGGCTGTGCAGCCAAACGGATCCCGCTGTCAGAGTGTAGCAATTTGGAACAAATATGATTTTTACAAGCGGTAAAAGCAGAACTGGATCATTTCACAACACAGCAAAAATTATTATTGTTCCACTCGGTCATTCCCAAAGGTGACATAAAAAATTCCCAGAATGACCTGGGAGTTTATCCCTTTGTTTTGGAAGTGGAGATCCTCCCAGTGAACGGGGGCGGCCATAACGCCACAGTGTTTCCACTGGAATGTTGCTGCTATTGTTCACCGGGATGACTCCCGCTGGGAACACCGCCTGTCTTCACCCCCTCGGCCCTCCACTGCCATCACAATGCAGCATGTTGCATTATACCTATGAAGGCGTGCTACTGTTTTCATAGCCTGTGACCCTGTGACTGCGAGGCAAGGCCAAGATGATGAAAAGTCATTAGTCCCACAGTTACTACCACTTCCTCTGCTGGACGATGGCTGGGACTCCGAGTTTTTCCTCCCAACGCAGAGCCGAGTCGTGCTGTGCAGGTGCAACTTTGTATCAGCATTAAATGTCCAGAAGTTACTCTTATCCCCAAATTTGTAATGCAATGCTTGTTTAGGGACGTGCATGACTACATGCTGCCAAATGAGACGCTGGTTAAAGTGTTCATTCACAAAGTGAGTGTTGTGCACTGTTTGCAGTGTGTGTCCATGTACAGAAACTGAGAGGACTGGACTGTGTCTGAATATCAGTCCAGTGACAGCCAAGTTGACGTTGCCATGACAGGGCAACTGGTGCCAGATGCAAGTTGCACAGTTATGTTGCAGTTAGCTGGCAAAGCAGTGAGCGCGCCACACTCGGGGTTTGTGTTCGGGCTGCTGGAGGAGGAAACGAATGGCTTTCAAATGGCCTCTAAACACTCTCACTCTGTGACCTCGTCCTTCAGATTTGACTGTGTGTGTTTGCTTTTCTCCCCCTGATCTGTTTTTATCCAGAGAGCCGACACCTTTCATGCAAGTCTGTTTTCACCTGCACTATTTTGGCCTCTCACTGAGCCAGACACCCATTTGCTGTTTTAACGACTTCCTGGAGCTGCTGGAGTTTACTGTAAGGAGTCTCTTTGTTGTGCTTGTTGCGGAGTGGAAACCTTCAGGCTGTCGGTGTCTGCACCTCTCTGACTGTAGCTCCAGTGTGACCAGCTCTTTTTTCTATGACTGCTCATTGTTTGTCTTTTTCCTTTTCACAGCACTGACATGTCAGCGCTCATGTTAACACTTTGCTTTAGTCTTGTTAATCATACATTAAATTTAAATCAAGTTAAATTAAGTTTGTTCCAGAGGCAGATAACGAACTCCTTCTTTAGGCTCGTTTAAAAGCTTTTGTCTTTTGTGGGTCATGGTTTTGTGTGAATCTGGCGTGTCTGCTGCATGTTTTTGTTCTCGTGTTTCCCTTTTTGCCCCCCCCCCTGGGAATAAATTACACTTTCAAATCAGGGCGTAAAGTGACATGTGGAGGACTTTAAGCAACGTTGACGCTAACAGGAAAAACGTAAGAGAGGGGAACCATTTTGGAAGAAGTAGTTAGCTCCTCATTAGTCATTCCTAAAAAACAAACAAAAAAAAAACCCACCCCTCTTTGCCCGTACTTTTATCTGCCCCTCCTTCAGTGGAACAAATCATTTAGCTAATGGGATTAATCCTCTCCCCCTGCCCCCCCTTCCCCTCTTGTCTTCTTTCTTTTCTTAAGTCCATCCTTGAGTCCCTCTTTCTTCTTGGAAAACATGAGTGCTTCATCTCCATGAAAAGCTTTAGAGAGGGAAAACTGAGAGATTTTGTTACTAAACTTTGTTGCTGTGAACGTTATAAATGCCAAATGACCCCTCGACTGGGAGCCCGAATAAACTGTTAATTGCTGTATTTGGGTTGCTTTATCTTCCAGTAAATGAGTAGGGCTAACGGCGAGTCCCCTAGATAGTATGCTTGGTATCCCTGATGACAAATGACGCAAAAGCCAGTTAATCAGGCCTAGCACTGATGTCACCACATTAACCTCTCCATGACAAACAATGAGGCCCGCCGAGAGCACACAAAAGGCAGCCAGCGTCGGGACCAGCTGGGGAGGACACGCTCAACAGATGCACATTAATATATTCTGCATTACATTTAAATTTTAGTTTTTCCCTTTTGCACAAAGTGTTTAAAGCATCTGAAAAGACACAAAACTGTAGTAATGGATCTATGTGAGTCACTGTTAGTGTGGTTCACATAAAATTAATTGATGTAAACTCTGATTAATAAGATGATGAATGAGAGTAGGACATAAATGCATTTAATTAATGTAATTCACTTAATTTATTTGCACTAGTTCCTCCCCTCAGAGCTCCTCGCAGACTTCATGTGGAGCTGACTGAAGGTGAGCTGCTCTGGCTCTCCGTGTAGCTGCTGGTGCTGGGTGGAGTAAAGACCATAGCTGGAGTGAATGGATCGGCCCATAGATTGGCACATTGTCCATTCCAGCTTCTCCAGTCAGGACTGATATCCCATCAGATCGGTGCGTCTGAAGTCTGAAGGCAATGTGGACATTCAGAGGTCTTTAACGTGCAGGCTCTATAGTCCAAAATCCATGAAATGAGTGCGCCCAGCTGAGAATCGAGCAGGTGATATTGACAGTAATGGCATTGCAGTTGGTGGATGTTTCTTGTTGTGAGGAAAAATCAGGACTAATCCTTTTAAAGCCCTTTTTCAGGAGTTTAAGATCGTAACTTAGGATTGCTCGTTCAAACCTGTGCTTGTTGTTTGCACAGTCAGTAGCTGCCCTCTGCCCATGTCTCAGTCGTGATGTGATTTTTATTTATTTTTTTTATCAACCCGAACAACAAGCTGCTTTCAGCAGCTGAGTCCAGTGGAAAATAGTTTATCTTGTGGACGCGGTTTCATGCTCTCCTTGTGCTTTAAAGCCCCTGGCAGGTGTCTTTTGTTCCCAGGACCTGGGCCATAGCACAGCTGGGACTGCAGCCTCTAGAGATAAAAACGGCCTCTTGAGGGAGTCCCGATTGATTCTCAAAGCTACCCTCATAAACGCACAGCCTGAAATGGTTGTAACAGCTTTATGGTGGTCGTTTTGATGATAAAGTGAAGTGCAGGGGGAGCCCTTGCCATAGTGCACAGGCTTAGTACTACAGCGGTTGTAGTACTGAGTATTTAAGGTCTCTTGCTTGTATGTAAACAGAACGGAACAGCAGGTGGGGCTTCTGTACCCGAACACATGACAGAAAATGAGAAGCAGAGCAGGTCCGCTTTAATGGAGGATAAGTTATTCATGTTTTAGCTCAACTGAAGAAAGGGATGTAAAACCAGGCTGACAGGAAGAGTCAGTAAAAGGTGTGTGTGTGTGTGCGTGTGCGTGTGTGTGCCTGTTGTGACCCTGATCCCTGCCTTGGCTTTATCTCTACAGTCTGTGTGCGTTCATCTGTTTTCTTATTGGCTTAGAAACTCTGAGCAGTCCCCAGATATGAGTGTCAGTCATGTTTCTGCAAATGAGGAACTTTATCTACAAACACCAAAGAGCACATTCAGAAATATGCTGATATGCCCCCCCCCCAAAGTCTGTGCAAATCCTTAAACATAGATTTGTAGCTGCTGTCCGATAACATCTTGATGCACACTGCTCTGCCTTTTTAGCCGGTTCAGTAGGTGACCCATTTTAACCGGGAAACATTTCCAGTGGCCAACTTTTGGGCCTTCCAGTGTATCAGGTCTGAAAAGGGAAGCCATGGAATGCCTTAAGCCTGCATTTTTTTTCCTTCAGCCACCAGGGGGCGATACCTGTAGTTGCTTAAAGACTTCCGGTCCAGTAGAGGTCGATGGGAAAGCAACCGCCTGCCCTGACCTCTGTAAACACTTTGCTGATGGGCTCAGTCACTGATTTCAGGTAATACTGAATAAAGCACCAAGTCTGTTTGCACATTTTATTTATTTTAAGTGTCACAAAGGAACATTTTCCTTAATTTAATATTATTAGGGAAACTATTAAATAGCTTCACTGTTATGCTGTTATTAAAATGAGTTACAGCATCATGTAAGTAACCTGTGAACACTGTTTGTGTGTGCGCGCATTCTATCTCTTTTGTCCAGTTCTGGAGCATAAGAGCCTATATATATATATATATATATATATATATATATATATATATATATATATATATATATATATATATATATATATATATATATATATAAAAAAATAAATAAAATAGGTGTGTGTGTATATTTATATAAAATTCTCAAATGCAGACTGATTTGCTTTGTTTTAAACATCCAATGTTGCATTGCCTCACCTACATGCACAATCAGCTTTCACTCATAGTTGCAGCATTTTAGGTTGCTTGCGTGACAATTTGCTACAAAACATTGTCTGTTTACTATTGAGGGTCACGGTGCAACCTTCTCTGTACATTACAGTACAACCACTGTGACCTGCGGCAGCTCCCGCCGCCCTCCCTGGCAGGGATCCAGCACAGTGCGACTCATTAACAGCATAATTGGTCCGCAGTGATTGGAGCCGGCTGAAAAGAGTTAATAATTACAGCCGAGGCTTCATGGTTCCAAAAACATTTGATATCCTTTCTGTTCATTTAACGCAGTGCAGAAAAAAATAACTGGAGAAAGTTTCTGTTAAAGAGTGAAAATGTAAAAACAACCACAGTGGCGTCTCTCGGCTTCTTTGCTCCACCTCATGTTGTCATCACTTTAATTAGCTTGTCGCTCATTGTGTGGCTGCTGTCAGAGGAGAAGGGCCGCGGTGGATCTCATTGGTCCGTCTCCAAAAGGTCGGCAGAGTGAGCTCACTTGGCACAAAGGCAAACACGGGAGCACTTAAGTTGGGGAATTTCTCCCACAATGCCTCTTTGAGCGAGCTGACGGCACAAGTGAAAGCTTTGGGAGTGACGGGCTCTCTGGAGGTTTTATCTGAGCGCAGTGCTGAAACACAGAAATGCAGGTTGTGTGTTAGACCTGGAAAGACTTTACGTGCCTAATAATGAAGCTCATTTTTTATTTGTTGACTTTTGTAAAGAAAGCTGCTGGTGCCTTTGTTCTGTTTCATTCCACCGTCTCCGCTGGTTCCTGGGCCACGTGCTTCGAGTTTACATTGTGGCACGTTGTTTGTTTTTTAGTGAACTAAATTAAAGGCACCTGACTGGCTTTAAAGTAAAGGTGAGTGTATAACCAAAGCTGTAATTAAGGCTCAGTCATGTGGTTTCATTGTTGGGTAACACTCAGATTTGTGTACTGCATCATGATGCTGGCAGAGTGAAACCAGTTAAAACTGAAGGGTAAGCAGGGAGGCTGGAGCTCTATGGACCGTCAGTGTCGGAGCATTTTTTAATATGGGCATCAAATGTGAGTCAAATTAACCTGTACCTGAGAAAGTGACATTAAAATATGCATGTTTGGTGGGTGTCTCAGCTAGAACGGTGCAGTAATTGTGTGCACATGCTGCTCCAAGGAAAAATGTTTTGTCTGAAGTTGTTCTGATAACTTTAAACAGTTTTAATGTTGCCAGAATGAGAGAACTGAGGTGGGGGAGGATGTGCTTTGGATCTGAGTCTTGATCGTAGTTCGCGTGGTGCCCCACTGAGGAGAGGCTCCAGCATGGGGCTGTGAGTGACGGGTGGTGTTCACCGGCCCATAGCTCCACTCCGCCTTAGTGACTCCACTCAAGAGCTGAACAAATAAGTGGCTCCAGTCTGTCCTTGGTCAAGTGCAGTCCAGAGGGAGGGGGGCACATTCTGAATTGGACAAGGGAGGATAAAGAGATGGGGCCACTTCCAAAAAAACCCCAAATCAGGCTGGACAAAATGATCCAGGAAGAGGGTGATTATAATGGAGAGAACATCTTCGGTTTGTAAAACCAGGTCAGTTCTAACTCTTTGTTGCTAAGTAACTTAAAATATTAAATTACCTTAAAGCTCATGAACTCCTCAAGATACTCAAAATGGAGACCGATGATGCATTGATCTGCGACTTTTCTGGGGTTTATATTTTCCATCTTATTATAAACATAGTTGGGAGTGCAGGATTTTAGAAGATACAACCGGGACCTGAGCCTTCTTTTTCCTGCAGGGGGCAGCGTTGTCAGCAGAAAGGCTTGGTGTGTGTGGGCTGCTTCATACAGCAGTGAGCTGAACAGGCTGATTAATGATACAGCGCACAGTGTCCACAGTAACATGTAATGTTTTCCTTCTTTTATTGTCAGGTGTGTGTGTGTGTGTGTGAGAGAGATGATGATGATGATGATGATAACGAGGCTGTCGGTGATTCCCTGAGGCTGGAAAATGAGCTTGTAAACTCACTCGGGACTTCATCCAAAAACAGTTACTGCTGTAGCTAAATGTTTTTCTCACTGCAAACAAATTATTAGCTTAAATAAGCTGAAGGCTTCAAGCAGTGAGAGAAGAAACAAACTGTTTTAGGGCTCTAGTGGACGCATGTTTAAAGCAGCTCATTGGCTCTTCTGCTGCAGATGAAATCAGCGCAGGACTGAAGTTTCTCTGCCTCGTGGGTGGAAATCCAGCAGTATGCCAGTCTACTGAACACATTCACTCCGATATAAGCCATTAGATTCTACTTATTTTGCAGCCTTCAAGGTCTTAATTTTTAGTTGTTCAAAGCCTTCTGAGGAAATGTGGAGGAAGGATCCTCATGGACATGCAGGTTCCTGCTGCTGCTGATTTGTTTTGTTGTCCTTTAACGGGACTCGGAGCCTGCAGACAAGCAGCTGTGAAGATAAACGGCTGAAGCAGATAAAGAGATTCCTAAAATAGAGGGACGGCAATCAAAGATCGCAAGATGTCGTCCTCTCCTGGAGGTTGTGAAGAAGCTTCCTGTGTAGTCTTAAAGTTAAAGGTCTAAGCTTTACATTAAAGTCTAATGAAACCCCACAGTACTGTAGTATTTTTGTGTGTTTTCTGCTGATGGCTGTGTAGTTGACTCAGAAAAGATTCAGTATTGCTGTACTGCGACTCTTACCTGAGTCTACATGTTTTGATGTACCTCATATCCACAACACGTTAGAGCTACCTCACCATGAAGCTGAAGTTGGTTCCAAATTATGCAAACATGCGTTTAAAGACAGCTTCAGAGGCGCGAGCGATATTACAGTGGTTTATGTTTGAGTGTTCAGCACTAAAGCTTAAAAGTAGCTCAGAGCAGCTTCATTTTACACAACACAACTACAGCAATGTTGGCTTTATTAACATTTGAACAAAAACCCTGAATATGAATACGGAGAGTCAGAGTGGTGGCGGCCTGTTTTTAATACTTGAACGCTGGAAAGTGCAGCACACACTCCACCAAAGAGATCGAACAGTTTAACTAAGTGAAGGTAACCAGGGTTTCCTGGCTCGCAGTGGGCCTGCAGTGACCCTTTGTTGATACTAGAATAGATCTGCATATTTTAATGTTCTAGTTTTTAATACTGTGCATTGCTGCATGATGACCTATTGCATTGAAAAGCAGCTGAAAATGACCACATGCATGACTACACTGCTCATTATGTGGCAGAAAGTACACAACTCTTTACGTGCACGGATTTAAACTGAGTAGGCACGCTGGTCTGAAAATGCAGTGTTGTCTGAGAGGTACGGGCGACCTCTGGATGAAATGAGCCGTGTGAGTAAAAGACCAGCGTCTGCCTCTCAGGCAGCTCGAGCTGAAGCATCTGAACAGCTGATGCTGGAATTCAAAGACTGTGCGTTTATGATGTAGAGTTAAAGTCCAGCTGGATTTGGATCCATCTGCAGGTGTCCCACAGGTGCAGTCATTTTGTGCGCAAATATTGATTCAGATTATTTTGAAATGACAAGGACCCCATTCCCACAGATTTTATGAACGAGATAAAAAGAGTCGGGAATGAACGATGGTTGGGAACGTAATGATGGGGGTGTGTGTATAATTTTCTTTGATTTCCATAATTCCAGTCCCGGTTGAGGAAATGCTTGTCGTTGTTGAATACTGTGTTTATGTGTGTGCATGAGGCTTGTGGCTGCACCAGAGGAAGAATAGCAGAGAGTTGAAAGCGACTGCACCAAAAATAACTCGGTGTGTGATTATACAGGAGCAGGCTGACTCATCAGCTGACTTCACAGGCTGTTGTGTTGTTTTCAGGGTAAGTTAAAAGTGTTTGGTTCAGGTTTGGGCTTCTAATGTGTGTTTCTGCTGTTTTGGGCCCACTTGTACAGATGCAGTTGGTGTTCTCAATCATTTTGCATTCGAGATTTGACCATTACTGCAAACGTATTCTCTCGTGGATCTGTTCAATGTGTGGTTTATGTGCTGCTGGGAGACCTCCGGTCAGTCACTGAGGACTGCTTCTCCCCTCTTCACTCTCTGCCTTTGTGCTGCTGTTGCATGGCTTTAACTTTTGTCTGCTGACTGGTGTTTGAGGTGTTGTCCTGTTTTTGCTCCTAGTCTTCCTCCCACCCCCTTATCTTTTTAAAGATAAAGCACTTTGAGATGATATGTGTATTATTTATGTATATTTTTTATATATATATATATATATATATATATATATATATATAATATATAAAATCTAAATAAATTTATTTTAAAAATTAGTTGGTACTTTTTCCTTTGCTGAAGGGCAAATTGAGTTGGAGGTACATTTGTAGGAAAGGATAAATGATAGATGAGATGTGCAAGTGTGACTAGTAACAGGCCGAGCTTCAGTAAAGTCACAGGCTCGTGTTTGTGTGGGTGTGTAGCAGGGTTGCAGCTGATTTTGGTTAAATTCCTGAGAATGCTGAATAATGAACACTGTTCAGTATTTCTGACCACAGTTCTGGGTTCCACCTGGAGGTAAATGCCTGACTGGGAACCAGGAACCTTTTGGTCTGTTTGCAGTTGGAGGAGGCAGAGCTGAAGATGTTACGAGTCTTATTGGGAGTGACCAGGATGTACAGAAGTGAGTACATCAGAGGGACAGCTCCGGTTGAGCAGTTTAGACGTGTGCAGAGGAGGGACAGTGGATATGTTTGAGCTTCCAGGCAGGAGGAAAAGGGGAAGACCGGAGAAGGTTCAGGGATGTGGTGAAGGAGGACAAGCAGAGGGGTGGAGATGATCTGCTGTAGAGAGCCCTAAAGCCTAAATAAAGGCTGGACTTCTGCTGGATATTGTCTGTGTTTTGGACCTTTTTGGCTAACTTGCACCAGCCTGTACACTTCTTTGAAAGAAGCCGATAAACTTTATATCCATTAAATATAATCTTTATTATGTTTACAATCCAGGAAGTCTCAAAAGAACAGCCCTCAGCCTTGCTGCTAGTCTGTCACAGATCACCATCACAGGAGGTGTCTATAAACTGCTGATGTCACACTAAAAAATAAGCCTCATTTTTATTCTGTTATTAAGCTCTTATGCTAGCCCACTTTATTCAAGTGAGTCTTAACTCAGAGTTCTGTGTCGGCTCTCCTTCATATACTCGTGATGCAGCCTGGCACTCTTAGCCTCGTTGTAAATGATCTTTTATTCTCTGTCATGGACTCCCTCCAGCTTCCTCTGAATTCATACAGTTGTGCATTAATCTGCTAGAAAAGCTCCCTTAGCTTCCCTGAAGATGGGAACTCTACTTTTAGCCAGATGTGGTTGGGACCTTTTTCTTTTCGCACCTCAGACCATGTGACTTCTCTAGGGAAAATGCCACCCTCCTAATGCTATACTCGTAAAGAAGGGGACACGATCCTTCTATTCTTCCAAGCTCCTTCCTGCTTGGCGGGACAATAAAAGTTTTGTCACGGGCTCCCCAGAGGTAAACTCAGCAGGCTCCATCAGAGGGAAACCAACAGCTAGACTGAAGCAAATCTGCAGCAGCCAAACTGTAGCGCACGTCAGCGTTCAGGCATCTGGCCTCCACGCCTGGCCCGGCTCTTCTCCACAGTCAGCACAGCAGCTTCTCCTCCAAAGCTTCAAAGGAGTCTCCTAACTGGGCCCAGCTGCAGAGCTGAGACGACAAGTAGCTACTGCTTGTTCTGCAATTAGTCACATTGACACTGGTGTGCATTAGCACTGCAGCACAGAAGCATGATGATGTGTATACATTTTTAACTTTGGTTTAACATTTATTAGAGATGCTTAAAGAAAACAAAACACTTGATGCTCTGCAGGCTTCTGCACTGTTTTTAATGCTGCTGAGCTCTTCCTGATTATCTGAATGAAAACATCCTGGTTCCTCTTGAGGCTTTTTCCCTTCATTAAAGCTGGAGCCTCTGATTTTATTAGGGGAAAAACGGCTCTGTTGAATATTCAGCGCAGCAGGTTTGCAGCCTTAACAGCCTTCTGGTAATTTCTCGTGCTGTTTACTGTTGACACACACAAACCCTGAACTCTGTTTTATTGCAGTGGAAAATGTGAACCGTGGCACCACATCCTGTCAGCTTTAGGTTGGTCACTTTATACGGTCTAGACGTGATGCAGGGCATCGCATGCCATGCTGAATGTTTTGACAGTAACAGCATGAATTAGATGGATCAACATGATCCTGGTGGGACTTTTAGGAAGCAGCATTTCTCCATCATCACTGTAAACAAGTGGTGACCTTAAAGTCTTCTGTGGCTGTGGTTGGTTCAGAGCTGACTGTGATTCATCTTTAGAAACTGAAGTTCAGATTTGGGCGAAGCTTTTATAAATATTGAATTCATCAACATTTTGTAGCTTCCAAAAATAATGGGACCACGTGCTGTGATGGCTTTAACTGTTCTTTCGGCCTGTCTGTCCTCGTCAGGATGAGGGTTTGTGTCAGTGTGTGTGGCTGTAGCCTCAGGTTTATGCTGTCAGATGGGAATTATGTGACACTGTATCTCAGGTCGTGTTGTGGAGTAATCCAAATGATGGAAGGAGTCGTTTAATGAATTACTTCCTTAGTTACTGATGCATTACTTTTGAGGACGGTAAAGTTCAGTTAATTATTCTTCTGGGCGCTAAACGCTGTACAGGACACTGTTGGAATACCTGTGCAGTCCAAACTGCTTTTGCTTGTGTAGCTTGTCAGCCGTCTCATATCACAGTAAATATTATAGTTGGGTGACTTTCAAACACACACACACACACACACACGCGCCTCCAGGTGCAGAGGAACCTGACCTGAGACACTGTAAATCAGACACACACACCTGCAGCTCCCGTCCTGCCGCTGCAGGGTCAAAGCTGCGCGTGCGTCCTTGAGAAGGAACCAAACGAGTTGTTCGGGTTTGTCCTCGCTCCGCTTCTGTTTGCAGTTTACCTGCAGAGCTGTAACGCTCCCGAGCGTCTCGGATCAGCTCGTGGATTTGTTCTTTCCATTCATCATGGAGGAAACTGAAGTGAGTTTTGTCTTTAAGTGGGAAGCTTTAGGGGACTGCTTTCAAAGCTGAACCATGCCTGAGACTTAAAAAAATGTGCAGTTTCACTCTGACTTTAAGCAGAAACATTAATATCATGATTCTTTTTGCTTCCTTTTTCCTAGCATTTAGTTTGAATACAGGCAGAAGGTCATGCTGTGCAAACTTGTGTGCCTTACAGAGCACACACGGTCAAAAGAGGGATGACCTTAGGTAATCGGGTATAGTTTGTTTTCTGGTTGGTTTATGAAAGTGTTTCAGCTCAGTCACAAAGTTTTGCATAACTTTAATTTTGGTGTGTTTGCACATTTACTCTTCTGTGTCACTCCAGCTCGTTACTGGGCGTTAATACATGTAGTTTAACGAGCAAACCGAGATGGCCTGTAATGCAGCTTATGACATGAAATCTGACAAGATGAGCTCAGCTGAATTAAATTCTTTTTTTTTTTTTTTAATCAACACCTCAATTTTCTGTTTGATTCAGTTCATGTGGGCCGAAACTCTGCTGTGCTAAATTTATGAAGCTCCTCTGTCCACAGCTCGGCTTCGGGAGGATTTGGGGGTTTGGGGGCGAGTTTGTTTTGTTTACCTTCCGTCTTCACCTGCAGCTGAGCCTCGAGGAGAAACGCTGCTGTGCTGGTTGATGTGTAACCGTCATGAAAGGCTTTCCCTTGCGTTCAGCTGCCGGCCCATTAGCTGTGCTTCAGCATGTGCTTACCCACATTAGCCCACTATTCGCTTCACCTGGAGGCCCAGCGGGGGGGGGTCGGTTCCTCTTATAGAGCTCAGATCGTTTGGCTGTCATCTGAGGAAGTTTTCTAATCTTAGCTGTGAAACTCGGCCCTCTCTCTGAGGGCTGCTGGGTACAGGCTCATGGGCAGAGGATAGCAGACTCGGAGCTGTTTGCTACCTGCGTGCTGCGGCAGGAAGTTAGAATGAGAGTTACAGGTAAGCGGCACGATTGTGTCACTGTTGTGGTTTTGATATCTAATGTGTAACAAGTGTTTGCTGTATGCGTGACTCTGCATCATGTTCTGCAGGCCTCCACCTGCAGCTTCACACTCAGGGTTTTAGACTTTGCATTGAAGTGTGAGTGGAAACACTTTAAAGTAGAATGTTCTGATTTATTTTATCTATTTATTTATTATGCACCACAATAAAAGCTCAGGTTTTCTTGCAGGTCTTAATGGGAATGCCAGAGGCTGAGTAAATGAGCAGAAATGTGTGTTTCTCAGTATGTTGATCATTAACTGAGTGGAATGTGCAGACTTGTCCTTTTTAAATGTTTCTCAGCTAGAAAAATTGAGGGCACGCTCTATAAGTTTTTGTTTTTCCCAAAATGTTGTTTAATCAGGTGCTCATGGAAAAAATCAGCACAGAAAGAATCTCTTTAAGGCTGAGGAGTCTAAAATGTCTTAGTGTTGATGTATAATGGACATTTTAACCTCAGGAGTGCCTCTGTCCGGAGAGACTTCCTTTCTTTAAATGTAAGAACAGATAAACGTCGACCACTGACGATGATTAAAAATGCTCATTTTTCTAGAGCTGTTTAATAAAAGTGAGATGTGACGGTTTAGGGCCAGAAATGTGAAACTTATTAAAAGCACGAGAGTCTGATAGTTGTAGTCCAGGTTTGCTGGCTTCTCCCAGAGTGGCGCTGCAAAGCTGAATGCTAGAATCCACCTCTTATTGGTTTCTTTCCCTCCTTTGAGTCCTGCCTGAGGATTTCCTGCTACTTCCTGCAGGTTTGCGTTCTGGCAGCTCATGGAACAGGACACGTGGGAAATGTTTGGTCAGTTTCCCCCCCTTGAAGAATGCTTTGCATGGTCTTGGCTAAATGCTGTTGTCTGTATGTGTTGAGTTACTTACTTGACCCCATGCTGCTTGAGCGAATGAGGGGATATTAAGAGCAGCTGCATGAAACGTTTTTCTTTGTGGGTGTTACCCTTTGTCTCATTTTTCCATACGCAAGTGTTATGATGACTGAGTGGAAGACCTCAGTGTCTCTGTTTACCCATTTTTCAGCCCTTGGAGTGGCCGTTATCAGTCCCATACTTATCATTAGTATGTGCCCTCCTTTGCCTTCTGGCAGGCTCAGCGGTGAGATCATCCATTGTATTCAGTGAGTAAAAGAAATTTGGACGTAGGCGACCTCTAAACGTGCCAGATGCAACAGTAGTTGCAACAACTTTTCAGTAGAAGCTTAAAGATGGTGCGACTATGATGAAACCAAAACACAACATAGCATCTCATGCCAGGCCTTTTAAAGTGTCAACATATCAGAATCCATATTTCACAGCTTATTAATCTAACGTCAGACTAAATGTTTTAAATAAACTTTATTAACTAACCAGCCATCCATTTTTCTGATGCTGGTCAGGCTCACAGGGCAGCAGTCTGAGCAGAGATGCCCAGACCTCCTCCACAGCCACCTTTTCCAGCTCTTTGGTGGAGGAGTCCCCAAGCCTGCTGAGAGATGTAATCTCTCTAACGTGTTCCGGGTTTACCCCAGGGCATTTTCCCAGTGGACATGCCCACCTCTCTCAGGAGGCATCCTGAACCACCCCAGCTGATTCCTTTCAGTGTGAAGGAGCAGCTGGCTCTACATCGAACTCCTCCTGAATGTCCAAGCTCCTTACCTTACCTCTAAGGGAGAGTCTGCTGGTCACTGCCCACAGCCTGTGGCCATAGGTGAGGGTGGGGATGCAGGTCAACCTGTAAATCGGCAGCTTCTCCTTCATGCTCCGCTCTCTTACTTCAGCGGAGCAGGTCAGTATTGCCCCCCGGAAGAACTGTTTCCCTGTCCTAAAGCAGCAGAATTTTATTTTCTCCCAAATGATGTTGCTGCTGTTCTGATGTTACAGAAAACTGAACCGATCAGCCTCAGAGACCAGGTGTCCATCAAATGTCACGGTGTGAAATGCAGCTTAGTGGCTGCTTTTTCTAGATGTTTACTTTCAGCACGCTGCAGCCAGTTTTAAATGTGAGGGAGGGGAATGGAGTCCAGAAACATGCCTGCAGTCTATTTGGGTGTTGGAACGGTTCTGTGTGCTCTGTAATAGCCGGTTCCATCTATTCTTGCTCCCCGGGATGACGGACAGTCAGGACTTAGATGCACCAGCCTAATGTCATTACTGTGCTGCTTTATTTACAGCCATTTACTTATAATGCAGCTGACTGACAAAGACCTTTCACATGTTCCCTCGTATCCATTATGTGAATCTGCAGTCGGTTGGATGTCCTAATGGCAAACACAGCTGTTGGGAAGAGATGTTGAAATACCACTTTGACCTGTTTAATGTAATGATGCATATTTAGGGGTTAGAGTATATATCACAATTAAATGTCCTTAATAAAACATAAACTAATGTGGAGCCAGACAACCTTCTGGATCAACAGAGACCATTCATGAGCTTCATCAGGTTTCAGCCTTGGTGGAGGCATGTGGTCTCTGACCTCTCTTGCATTAAAAGTCTTAGACTTCGACCCGTCTGCGACCACTGTGGAGCCGAGAGCTCACTGTGGGAGCTTGTGATCAAGAGAACAAAAGGTCCAGAGGCAAAAGTCTTCCGGTTATCAAAGAGTTCAGCTGGATCACCTTCATGAACCTCAGCTATGTCTATGCTCCTCAAGATTTAACAAAACCTCAGTGTCTCTGGTCTGTTGACTCAAATTTTCCCGCTATGCCGACTGCTTTTTATAAGACAATAATTCTTCTGTTCCTGCTCATAATGTGTCCATTGACGACCCGGCCACCGCACACAGGACCTCTGTGCTCGGAAATGTCAGGATGCAAACACACCTGTGAAGATGCAGCGGTCTGCCAGGCTTCAGCTCCCACAGAGAAATGCTTCTGTGTAACAAAACACGACACACATGGACTCAGGCTTCACATAGCTTTAAGTTGCCCTGACAGTCACACTGCATACTGCCAGTGCTGATGGGGAAACTTAAAGAAACCAGCTGAAATTGAAATGCAGTGTTTTTTTTAAAGTGACCTGCTTTACTGACACAGTGTTCTTGTTTTTCACTAATTGTTGCTCACCTGTGTGCATCACTAACAGGATTCCTTTGTGTTTTCTCTCAGGTTGCAGGTTGCATGGTAATCTGAACTTGATGCATGGCCGTTGCATGACAGCACTGAGTCTTGTTGTTGGACTGAGAGCACGCAGCTGCATCCATGGCTCAAACCGTGCACATGAACGGCAGTGGCCCAGGTAAGCTGTGAGCTGCCTTTTGTTTCTTGTGTGAGGATCTCTTTGGGTGGGGGTTAATGTGTTCCTACAAGCCTAAACATTACTAACTGCCTCAGTGAGGAATATGTGCTCTTTGTGGCTGTAGTGGTCAGGGATACAATGGGACTGAAGTAGGATTAGGGGTCCAGTTTCAAGCTTAAATCATGCTGGTATATTTAGGTTCTTGGCTCCTGCTGTTTGTGTCTAAACACCATGAGTTGCAGGACTTAATTTTAGTCGCATCATCCAGTAGCTTCTCAGACCTCGTGATAGTTTAACCAGTCCATAGGCTGTTTGTGTAAGCTTTTATTCAAACCCTTTAAAACCAAGTAAGCTCTAGCGACTGTGTGAATATGTGCGTGAGTGTCGTCACCATTAGATGGTAGAGAATTTGACAATTAAAGGAGACCCATGATGCTTTCAAAATTTTGTCATATATACTCTGTTAGTGGTGGATGCTCATATTAAACAGCCAAAGTTTCAAATGAGGTCAACATATGAGCAACGAATCGATATGAGCAGAACCTCAGGTTACATGAGGTTTTTGGGGTTTGTTTTTTTTCTACTCTTGACTCTGTATGTCGTCAATGAGAAGGGATATCCCTAATATGGGCACAGAAGCCCCGCCCACCTGCCATTCAAACCATGTTTGTGGGGGGGACGGCCAATCAGAAGCAAGTTGGCTTGAAAGGAGACACAGAGGATGAGCTAAGTGGCTGCACTGAGGCCCAGGATGAGATGAAGTAACATAACATAATAAGATAATTAAATCATATTATCTGTATGGCTAGTAAACCTGTTAGCCCTGTGGTAGGCTGCCAGCCTGTCCAGGGTGAACTCCACCTTTCACCCTGTGACAGCTGTAATTGCTCCAGCCTGCCTGTGACGGGTAAGAAGATGGATGATGGGCTGGTACATGGTGTCTTTGTAACATCCTCCTGATCATAATCAGAATGAGCCAGAAGCGGAGTGATATATGGGAGTGGGTGAGGGGTTTAAATTATTTCAGGAGTGTTTTGGCTCTATATAGGCTATGAATTATAACCCTAATTTCATACTTTTTTTTTAATGATAATCACTAGGCACTAATTTTGTTTTTCATGTCATAATCTTAGTTCAGACTAGATTAAGTTACATCTAAAAACTGATTCTGATGCCTTAAGGTGGACAAAAGGCACTTTTTCTTGAAACCAAGAAGCGGCTCATTCAGTCCTTTCTGCACCGCCTTCACTGAAACGCACAGGGCGTGTTCACATGGGGAGAGAATTTCTACGCTTCAGTGTGAAATAATTGTTGCCAGCCCAGGAACACACACACACACACACACACACACACACACACCTGCAGATGACTCTCATTCCTGCGCAGACTAACAGGAGAGAGCGAAGCTTCTTACTTCCAAATCCCTCCTGGAATGTGCAGCATGCAGGACGGATGCTTTCAGTGCACAGGAACACTGTCCCGAGTGTCAGTCTGCCAACACACACACACACACACACACACACACACACACACACACACCACTCTGCAGGCTTTTCTCAGCATGGTAAAGGTTCGAGCTTCAATGGGGCGAATACTGAGGAATGCTCTGCACAAACTGCTGACCCCCCCCCCCCCCGTGGTGTTGGTGGTCAAGAGGCAGACGTGGTCACCTGCTGTGGGGAAGACTGTCAACAGACGGTGATATTTAACCTTTTATTGTAGGGCTAGGTGATGTTTAGGAAAGAATGCTTATCCGTGATTTAAGGCTGCTGGATGATGGTAAAAATTCTAACCTGACTCTTGGAACATGTTAGTTTTTTTCTTGTTGCTTGGCAGACTTCTTGGTTTTAGACGTGGCTCGGGGAGTGAATCTGGGGTTCTAGAGGAGGGTGAACGTGCACAAACTGCATGTTCATCAGATGCAACAAATGCGTGTCAATTTCAAATCATTCCAAAAAGAGATTTAATATCAGGAAAAAAAAGGGGTCCAGTGTGATGCAGTGTAAACAATCAGACAAATACAGAACCAGAGATGTTTTTGTTTTCTGCCTCTCCACATGACCGCACTAATGTCTGTATTCTTGTGTCGAAGCTTGATTGTGTAGTGAGGCTTCTCGCAGACCTAAATAAATGCCAGATGTGTGACGCCTCAGTGCATTGAGCAACAAACCATTAAGCGCATTTCTTCCAGTCAAAACCTCAGCAGATTTTAATGCAACTTTAGTATTGTTTGTTTCAAGCTGCAGGACTAATCCCACAATCTTAAATTACTGCTCCTCAAAAATGTTGGACTGATTTAAAGACCAGTGGGAGAGTTAAAAACACAATCAGTATCATGTTGCTTATACTCTGAATGAAGTTGGCATTTTGGAAAACCGATTTCACGTTAGGACAATCTGAACTATTACTCCTGAGCATGAGGTCCTGGTCCAGGCCTGGTTGTCTGTGTCAGAGCAGACTATTATGGGTTTGATCTGACTTAAATGGCACCAGTCCACCGGGGAGGCCGTGCTCGCTGTCAGGCCAATGAGGCCACCGCCTGAAGCTCCTTCAAACCCACTGAAGTGATTTTGTTTCTGCAGCAGTAATGGACCCAGCTGCCCTTTTAAAACTCCCCCGTGGTACCTTTCAGTCACTTTCCTGTTTGTGTAAGAGCTTTGAGTTTATAATGATGTGAGCCACCGGGGGCAGCGCTGCGTCTTTGTAAATCAAATGGAGTAATTGTTTGTTTCTCTCACTGCTCCAGACCCTCACTGTCTTTACACAACACCGCTGATGTGTGAAGTGTGACTGTGTCTCACTGAGCATTAATCACTTCATTGTTATCATGTGCAGTGTGCTCCTACAGTACAGCAGAACAGTGCGGTGACTCAGTCTGAGCATCGTGCACAAAGGCAGGATTAGCGATCATTCATAACCTAAATCAGCATTTCTGGATTCATTCATTTACTGGTAGATGATTTTGAAGTTCTCATATTATGCAAGTACTAATGTGAGACAATTATTTTATGGGGTAGAACAAGATTCCTCAGGATCTGCAGCTAAAGCATTTACAGAGAAATCAATATCAGGAATTAAACCGGCATCCTGTTTTTTTTTTTTTGTTTGTTTGTTTTTTAAATGGCAGCGACTTTGGTCATGGTCAACCCTGTGAGCTCGGTCAGCATGGTTTAGTCAAAACAGGAATCATATTCTTTGGATTCCAACATATTTAATCTTGAAAATTTGACAGTTTGTCTTGGAAATCTCTCTCCCTCAGTTTGTTTTGTCCTGTTTCTGTCCTGCTCCTCTCCTCCTCCCACGCAGCCCAGCCGGTCGAGGTAGATGGCTGTGCTGAGCCTGGTTCTGTTTAAGGTCACTTCCTGCTAAAAGGGACTTCTTCCTTTCAGCCCTTGCCAAGTGCAGAAGTTGGGAGATGGGGGGGGTGATTGATCTGATTTTTTTCACAGCAGAAAGGTCCTGGGTTTGAATCCACTGAATTCATGTTCTCCCTGTGTCTGTGTGGGTTCTCTCCAGGTTCTCTGGTTTCCAAAGACGTGCAGTTAGTGGGTTAGGTTACCTGGTGATTCTAAATTCTCTTGTTAGCCGTGTGACAGACTGGTGACCTGTCCATGGTTGACCGGGCCTCTCGCAACTGGGAAAGGACCTCACCGCTCCCCAGCACCCTGACCTGGATAAGAAGAAGGAAAGGGGAGAGGGTCATTCTTGCAACAAAACGGCCCATAATCCACGGACTCAAACTACCGTACCTCGACAGACTTAAACATTTACTCTGAGCTGTTCTGTTTGCTGAATCGTCATATTTACATGGCAGTGGAAATGAACCAGTCTGCAGACTGTCGGTTTTTCTTGACCATCTATGAGAAAAGTCTGAGACGGGCACATTTTTTCAGACTGCCTCACTGTTTGCAGAGGAAGCCCAAACATTTCCCTCAGTCTGCATCATCATGTACAGCATTGAGTTGTTGAATTTGGCAGCAGCGTCTGGCACGACCCTGCGAGTTTCTGGAAGAAGCCAACAGTTCAGCTGGCAGCTGCTCCCGCTGACCAGCCTCTGTTCACCTAATGTGCAGCTTTAATGGACTTTGTGTTGTTTTGCTTTGGTCCTGGGTTCAGATGAGGACCGGCGTGTCTTGCTCTTGTTGTGTTGAGCTGCTCCAGTGCTGCAGGCATTGATCAAACGTTGGCTCTGCTTTTCTTGGGAGTAATTAGGCTCTCACACAGAGCCAGGAAATGCCATGCTCTGTGTGTGTGTGTCCCTGTGTTACTCATGTTGTGGGGACCAAATTCAAGTCCTCATATGATAAAGCATAACATTTTGGTGTGAAGCTCAGTTAAGAATAAACATCGATGTTCTGTCTTCTGAAGGGATAAAAACACAGCAGTGTTTCTGTGCTGTTGGGCCACTGGAGTCTGCTCCACCCGGGCACTTGCATCATGCTTGGCTCTCGGAGTAATGCAGTACAGCGCTGTGTCTCTAATGAGTTTGTAACTTTGTATCTGCAGGTCCTGAAAAACCCTGAGTAGGGTTCACTTTAACATCTTCCAAGACTTTTTCTTGACTGTTGGTAACACACACTTTGCATGGGCGGGCTGGCCCGGTCTGCTTAAGTATATGTAACAACTTACTTCTTTTTGGATATTATACATAGTTATTTATCCATCTGGTAGAATTATGATCCCCCCCCCACTCCTATTTTGAAAGGGTGACTGAGCCCTTCCCATCACAACTTCATCAGCCAGCAAGCATACCTTCCTTAAAATGGCCAGAAATTACAAAATGGATCAAATGTTTTGAGTATGATTGACAGAACTCGTTAACCTCATCAGGAAAGTGTTCACAGCGGTCAGGGCTGAGGGCCATAGACGTCTATAAGGCTTAAAGTCTTTTTGCAACCACACGTGTCGCCTACTGGTGGCCATTAAAGAGTGCTGGTTGAGGACACTGCTACGGCTCACCTGGTTGAGCAGGTACTGAAGGCTACAGTCCTTACTGAAGGGCCAGGGTTTGAGTCCACCCCAGACCGTTTCCTGTGTCATCCTGTCAGCACCTCTCTGCTTTCCTGTCTGCTCTGCAGGAAAATCTGCAGATCCAAGACACACTTTCTTTTTTCAGGTTCTCTACAGATATATTGTAATTGATAAATCTGCGGGTGAGGCAGATGCATTAGCTGATTATCATCTAAGAAATTGTTGTTGTTGTTACGACTGCAGCAGATATTGTTTGGTTTATTAAACTAAAGTTTAAAATGGGTTTTTGTCCCTGGAACTATGCAAACCTCCAGTTTTCTGTACAGTAATGACAAACTACCTTCTCCATACTAGTTAAATAGTCAAACAGGTATTACCTGGCATTGTTTATGGGTTGGTTTTATTTCTGTAGTGTGAACTATCAGCTGTTATTTCAGGACTTTTTGCACTACAGCTAAAGATGTGAAAACATTAGAGACTCGGCGGCTCCCTTTGAGCAGGAACTCAGATTGGATGCGAGTTGTTGGTGGGCTGTTCTGATAAGATTTATATCAAAATAAAGGGGCTGTTTGCTCTGATCTTTGGCAGGTATAATAATCCTTTAAATATCCAGAGGGCAGCGTGCTTTGTAGTTGGACCTAAACTCATTTGGTCTCCAAATGCTTGCAGCCATTTCACTCATATTTATCCTAATATCCCCAGAGCACACCATTTGGGCCACACCTAAGTACAAGTGCTATCAGATCTGAGTGAGCACATTGTACAAAGGAGGAAAATGAAAAACCAGTCCCAGCTGGACAGAGCAGCACTGGTTTAACTCCAGGCTGATAATTCTGCAATGATTTTCACTTAAATCCCTTTCTTCCAGTGGATATGCAGGACGGATGCCTTCAGTGCACCGGAACACCGTCCCGAGTGTCAGTCTGCCACCGCCACACACACTGACACAGTGAACTACCCCCTCACTTCCTGTTTCTGTGGTGTCTGAGTCTATCCAGAGCCTCCTGTTGGTGTCCAGCTGAGACCTGGAGACATGATTACAACCAAGGTGTTTGTGCTTTATGTCTCCCCAGACACGTACTCAGGCATTTTCATTTAACAGCCAACAGGAATATTGACCACACCTAACACAACCCTCAGACTGTTGCAAAGAATGCAAAAGAATAAAGTTAATCTCTGAAGAGTTGTTTTCAATAAGGTGCTTTATCTCGCGTTTCCATTAGTACCTACTTAGCGTTGCTTCGTCCAGTTCAGCACAGTTTGGAGACTTTTCCATTAGTACCTGGTACCAGGTACCTTTTTTAGTACTCACTCAGCCGGGGTTTCAAGTGATCCGAGGTGATTCGAAAATTTGATGTCGAAGAACAACATGCCACTTTGGCCCAGGGAGTGTCGTCGCTGGCGGAGTCATGGGAGCGACTCCTTCACCAGAATCAACCGTGCCATTTTTAAAACCCGGCAGCAAGAAAATGGAGGCACGCAAACCAACACCGTGGTCGAATGAGGTGCCGACATTCCTGTGCTTGTTCGGGGATAAGATGAGAAATGAGTTTATCATGAGGTCTCCGAGCTAATGGCTGCTCCTGGGTACCATCGCAGAACACAGCAGTGCAGACGAAAGCTAAAAAGACTTAGTCGCATACAAATTACGTCAAGAGACTTCTGCCCACGTTACTACACTGCTCATAAAAAATAAAGGGAACACTTAAACAACACAATATAACTCCAAGTAAATCAAACTTCTCTGAAATCAAACTGTCCACTTATGAAGCAACACTGATTGACAATCAATTTCACATGCTGTTGTGTAAATGGAATAAACAGGTGGAAATTATTGGCAATTAGCAAGACACACTCAATAAAGGAGTGGTTCTGCAGGTGGGGACCACAGACTACTTCTCAGTACCTATGCTTTCTGGATGATGTTTTGGTCACTTTTGAATGTTGGTGGTGCTTTCACACTCGTGGTAGCAGGAGACGGACTCTACAACCCACACAAGTGGCTCAGGTCTCAGGTAGTGCAGCTCATCCAGGATGGCACATCAATGCGAGCTGTGGCAAGAAGGTTTGCTGTGTCTGTCAGCGTAGTGTCCAGAGGCTGGAGGCGCTACCAGGAGACAGGCCAGTACACCAGGAGATGTGGAGGAGGCCGTAGGAGGGCAACAACACAGCAGCAGGACCGCTACCTCCGCCTTTGTGCAAGGAGGAACAGGAGGAGCACTGCCAGAGCCCTGCAAAATGACCTCCAGCAGGCCACAAATGTGCATGTGTCTGCACAAACAGTTAGAAACCGACTCCATGAGGATGGTATGAGGGCCCGACGTCCACAGATGGGGGTTGTGCTCACAGCCCAACACCGTGCAAGATGCTTGGCATTTGCCAGAGAACACCAGGATTGGCAAATTGTGCTCTTCACAGATGAAAGCAGGTTCACACTGAGCACATGTGTCAGACGTGACAGAGTCTGGAGACGCCGTGGAGAGCGATCTGCTGCCTGCAACATCCTTCAGCATGACCGGTTTGGCAGTGGGTCAGTAATGGTGTGGGGTGGCATTTCTTTGGAGGGCCGCACAGCCCTCCATGTGCTCGCCAGCGGTAGCGTGACTGCCATTAGGTACCGAGATGAGATCCTCAGACCCCTTGTGAGACCATATGCTGGTGCGGTTGGCCCTGGGTTCCTCCTAATGCAGGACTGTCCATGAGGTGGCGGATGCTTTAGTCCAGGTCTGGGAGGAGATCCCTCAGGAGACCATCCTCCACCTCATCAGGAGCATGCCCAGGCGTTGTAGGGAGGTCACACAGGCACGTGGAGGCCACACACAATACTGAGCCTCATTTTGACTTGTTTTAAGGACATTACATCAAAGTTGGATCAGCCTGTAGTGTGTTTTTAACCTTTAATTTTGTGTGTGACTCCAAATCCAGGCCTCCATTGGTTAATAAATTTGTTTTCCATTGATGATTTTAGTGTGATTTTGTTGTCAACACATTCAACTTTGTACAGAACAAAGTATTCAATGAGAATATTTCATTCATTCAGATCTAGGATGTGTTATTTGAGTGTTCCTATTTTTTTTGAGCAGTGTATATCGACTCCGCCCACATTGAGGTGGTCCTCAGTTGTAATGGAAACAAACCGTGGCGAGTCGACCCGCGCTGAGTAGGTACTCGTGGAAAAGCAGTTTTAGAGTCCAGAGAAATCTCAAAACTGGGGCTGAAAACCATTATTATTAAACTGTTTTCATAAAATCAGTAATGAGACTAGATGTAATCGAGTAAAACACGTCCATCATGTGGTTAAAGATTACAAACATCTTAATTATCCAGACAAATGAGGAAGTCTGTTCTAAGGTGAGATGATAAAATTCTGTACCTGTAAATTTAAGGAACATCACATTTTAACATGAGCCACATTAGACGTCTGTTATGAGCTGCTTATTTTCAGGTGTTAAGTATACTGTGTGTGTGTGTGTGTGTGTGTGTGTGTACACAAAGCAGGGAGCTCGACTTTCTTAATTTAAAATAGAAAACGTAAAATCTCAAACAGACTTCTGTCCTCTGGTTAACACACAGCTGGCAGACAGATTCAGAGCAGTAGGCTCGTGTATTCAGTGTGTGACGGCGTGTGGAAGTTAAAAGGCTTTTGTCAACTCTAAATTTAAACTTTTACACAGCCAGTGTAAAATAAGCAAGGCCCTGGTTGTGTATTTTTCTTCAGAGAGTCAACACGAGGGCCCGAGCTGGCACTCAGCCCCATATTTTAAGAGCAAACATGGAGCGTTTGAGGGGTTCGGCTGATCGGTGAAGCACAGAAAAGTCCAGAGACTGTTTGGATGAATTTAAAGGGATTCTTTTATGTAGAGTGTTAGCATCAGCGTGTGCTGCTGCTGAGTTTGGCTGCACAGTGAAGTGTGAATAATTAGTCTTTGACTCAGAAGCACATGGTTTCTGTTAGAGCTGCTGACCTGCAAACCCTCATCCTGAGCTTATACACGGTGCCCTGCTGGTATGCTGCAAACATACAGCTCACATTAGATAATGGGGCAGAAATATTTTAATATCCCAGCTGAGGGAAGTAGAACAGAGCCGGGAAGTTGTGTGCCAACCACTGAATGTTATTTTTAGGCTACACTAAGATCAGAACAGTAACTAAAGCTCAGCCTCAGCTGGACAGTTTTGACTAAAAAAGGTCTGCACGTTATGTGCTAATATTTGTATTTTGTCTTTAGTGATTTTGGGTGGCAGGTTGTGGGGGAGCATTTTTTTGATCAAGATTTCTATCTCCCTGAAACTAACGAATCAAAGATCGTTAATTATGGCGCTCAGTGGGCGGCTACTAAAAAGGTGATTTGGTTCCGAGAACATTAGATTTTCTCTGTCAGCAGATTGAGATGAGGAAACAGCTGATCTTTATCAGCTAATTAAAGCACTTTTTGACCCGTAAATGATGCTTTGAATTCTGTTTTTGTTCTTCTTGCAGCCAGACCATTAATTAAACTGTGCCAGGGTTCCAGCTCCAAGGATAAATATCCCACAGAAGAGGCCATATCCAAGCAAAACATTAAATGCATGCACAGAATTAATGCTCAGATCTACCGGTGCCCTCATATTGGAGTTGTGATATTAATGTTGAGCAAGCAGAGCATATCACTTTTGAAAAAATAATGCCCAAATCCCAGAAACTGAATAATTACTGATCAAAGAAGTCGAATCCTGATTTAAGCAGCAGGCCTGCGTGTCTCAGGCTGGACGGTGGCGGCAGAGTGGAGCGACCGAGCTGAAGCCGTCAGCCTGCTGTTGCGCGCTCCTCAGCAGCAGAGACCGACGGGCTGTCCGCAGGTGCAGCTACGAAACCTTGAGTTTTACTTCCAAACATGCAGCCTGGGGGCCAGAGCTGGACCACCAAAGATCAAGTCCAGCCCACTGGATGGGTTTGGAAAATGTGTTTCTCTGACCTGTTCGTGTTTGGTTTTTGGACAACACATCTGCTGAGCCCCTTTTTAAAAGGCACTAATGACAGGTTGATTTAAAGCTGGGGGTCGGCGTAACTAATAAAGACAGCCTTTTACAGTGTTCAGTGATTCCAAAGCTTTGGGATATTCAGAGGAAAAAATGAATTTTTATGTTCAAGTTGTAGAAGATGACAGAACTAATGACCACCATAGTTTAGCCAATTTTTTTTTTTTTTGCTGCTCTTTAAGAAGGGAAATGAAGTCCTGCAGACCGGTGTGCAGACTCACTGTTGCTGTCTAATCATAGTCTCAGACTGACACTCTCACAGCTGTCTACTGCAGCAGACTCCCGGGCTCTTCTCGGCGTCACTGCTGCAACGACCCCTTCAGTTGTTCTGCTGATGAGGTCATCGCTCAGCTGTTCGGGGTGCCCGTGGTACCACAGAGCTGCCTGTCACATGCGACACGGCCGGTCAGCACTCGTGCCGTGGGGGACTCCTCCAAGCCAGGCAGCACAGGACCGTGACTGTGCTGCCTCAGATTATTTATACCAGGGGACAAACAGGACGTGACTGTTTCAGGACAGAGCAGCAGAAAACAGCCGGGGCCTTGTCTCGGCTCTGAGGAATGCTTGATTTTAAATGATAATAATAATTCCATATCACTTCATAAAACTTCAGGAAATTTGCTTTATTTTCCCCAAAACTGGCACAAGTACAGACTAGTTTAAAAAAAACCCCATTCATTCATCTGACTTTGTTTCCTAAAACTTTTTAACATGCAAAAACCAGATTTACTTTATCTCTATTTTTAAACTTGAAGATGCACAGCTGTCTGTTTCAGATTATTGTGGTTCAGTAACAATACAAGTAGGCACAACATTAAAAACTCGACCCACGCGGCATCATCACCACAGACTGACGTCGTCGCCAGCATCTCTAAAGGAGGTGAATTTAGCTGCTGACCGGTTCCACCCTCGGCGTGTGTGGGCTGCACTGAGTGACGGGGTTTTCCATAGCTGAGATTTTTGTAACACATTTGGGGTAAAGTGCTGCATTTATTGGTGGGTGATGCATCAGAAACGGTTCAGTCAAGTACTTTTTTTGGCCATAGTTTTGAGAGATTGCAGACAGTGAAGTTAAGATAAACATCGGAAACATTTTTCTTGACTGCATCATCGCGCTGTTGTTTTTGTGCACAGGTATGCATCTTTGGCCGGCGTTTCCTGCGTTATTGGTTCGATCCCGGTCTGTTCCAGTCGGCATGCCAGAGGGATCTGTGTTTTCTCAGTAGCCAAAGCTCAACATTTATGAGTTGTAACCAAAGAATGTCTTGCTATAAGTTAGTAACTTTAATTACAAATGCCTCATGAGATAATACCAAATTTGCTTTGTCTGTTTGTATTAAAAATATTAAATGTACTTAAAAGGTCAGACTGACTTTGTCACAAGAATACGTTTTGACTAAACATGAAATTAATGAATGAAATTACTCAGAGAAATGAAGCCTTACCTCACTTCTGAAAAATAAAGGTCAGATTTGCAGGTACACTAAGTGGACTGTGTAAGACGCTGGATTTGAGGGATTCTCTTTGGCGATGTTGAATGCTGCAAACTGGGTCATGGAGCATAAACCAGAGTGTAACAGTTTGACATATTCATATGCTGAGCGGTTTGTCTCAAGAACAGACTGTTATTGTTGTGGGTCCAACTCCCCTCCATGAATAACAGGACTCTTATTTGGGAAGGGAAGCGCCCGGCTCAGAGCCTCATACGATTGGAGGAAGCGAGCTGTCCAATAGTGTGCTGCATTTAGTTTACACCAATAGTGGAGCTTTTTTTTTTTCCCTCTCGAATGGAGAGAGGATTGTGAAAGAGCACAGAGTGAGGAGAGAGCTCAGAGCCTGATCTCAGCACAGTGCAGCCCGCGCTCTGAATCTGCCAGCCGAGCAGGGAAGAAGGAAACGCGCAATCAAAGAGCACTGCTGGTGTGAGGTGAGTGAAGTTTGAACAACACATGCAGAGAGGTTTTAGCAGCAGGCTGAGCCTGGTTATTCCCTCCTCCTGTTGTAGCTGAATGGAAAGGATTGAGGAGAGAAGGTGCCGGAGCTGGGCGGACTGGAAGGGAAGAGCGAGGCTGTTTATTTCCAGCCTGTGTTTGCTTTAGTCAGTGAGAGTTCCAGGCATACCAAGAACAAGGCTCTGCATTTAGCCAGCACAGTGTGAACGTCCTGGCTCCGTGCACTCTGACTGAGGGCATTTTCAGCTGGACGAGTTGGAGTTTGGACTTTGACTAAAGCAGCTTTGATTGATCTGCAGCTTGCTCTTTAGTTCTGTCTTCAAACTGTGTGATAGCTCGTGGGTCACTTTTGTCTGTCGCAGCTAAAATGTTGACGTAGGATGGATTTTGAACTGGGGCGTATTGACATTGCCCGTCTGAACCCTTTGGCCCCCTTCTTATCCAAGCTGTGGAAACAGATTGTGTCGCAGGCTCATATGCGTTGGTTTCTACTCACTCGGACAAGGATTTAAGTTTAAAATCCTCTGACTCTTTGTTTTTTTGTTTTGGAGCCCTATAGCCTCATCTCACATAGTTTGGGGCTGAGTAAAGCATTCTCTGCCAAAATAATAAGCACTCGCGCTTTTCCAGCAGAGACCTGAGAAATATGAGACGAGCTTGTACTCGTACTGTCACGTTACGGCGTTTGTGGCCAAAGGTGTGAATATTAGACAGTTTAAATCTCTGTATATAAAGAAAATGCTCGCACCTGTCAGGTGAGCCGTGTCTTTGGTGATTTGTGGAAAACGGTTCAGTAGTGGTTCAGAGTTATCATGCTTCTGTTTCTCTTGTTTTTGAGCATTTGAATGTTTGGAATATGCAATCATCTGTCTGTTAATGCTTCTGTGTTGACATGCATGGGTACATTTGCATGTATGCAGAGAGGCATTTTGCTGTTATGCATTTCCTTACTGTAAACTACTCATTTGCACGAAGGGCAAAAATTCTCTTCTTCCTGCACTTTTTTTTTGTTGTTTTTTTGCTTTGATGTAAGTGTAGAAGTTGTTTTTTTGTTTATATATATATATATATATACAAATAAATGAGCTCAAAGAAACACTATACCTGACTTTCACACTGTTTCAGGGACTCTGCAACTTCCTCTGTTTGTTCTCTCTGTAGTTTCTTTATAAGCAGAGTTCCAGCAGGTGATCGTTACAGAAGTACTACACCAACACTAATATATTCTTGTGATCTCTTTCAGAAAGGGGACAAAGATGCCCAAGCACAGAAGACGAGAAGGACTCTGAGGCCCCTTACTATGTTGAAACTCCTTATGGTTATCAGTTAGACCTGGACTTCCTCAAGTATGTTGACGACATTGAGAGGGGCAACACCATTAAGAAGCTGAGTATCCAGAGGAAGCCCAAAGTGCCCAAAACCTTGGTGGTGCCCCGGGGCAGCACTGGTGGGGCCAACGCTCAGGCTGAATGGACCTCCACAGACTCCCTGTCTTCCTCCAACAGCGATGGCAAGCAGTCCCCAGTCTTCTTCACCAACAGGGGCACTGCTCCACTGACCCCCACCCTCTCCAGGGCAGCCTGTGAGGTGCCTTTGCATCAGTCGTGCTCAATCATCACAGAGCAGAAACAGCTCCTTCCCCCGCCTTCGCCCAGGTTTGCTCCTCGGCACAACCCCCAAGTGGAGAAGACCCTCATGGAGACCCGTCGTCGGCTGGAACAGGAGCGTCTGCTCATACAGCCGCTCAGCGAGCCTCCGATGCCCCGCCGTCGTCTCGCTAGTTTTGGCGGTATGGGCTCCAGCAGCTCACTGTCCTCCTACTCTGGCTCCATAGGCCCAAGCCAGATCTCTCCCAGCACCCATCAGACTCTGCCCATCAACGGTCATCTCCCTAATGGAGAGTATAACTCCTATTACCCACCATCCAGGGGCAGCTCCATCCGCCACAGCCCCATGAGCTCTGGGATGGCCACTCCAGTAACTAATGTCAGCCCGTTACACCTGCAACAAATCCGGGAGCAGATGGTTGTGGCTCTCAAGAGGCTGAAAGAGCTTGAAGAGCAGGTGAAAACCATTCCTATCCTGCAGGTGAAGATTGCTGTTCTCCAGGAGGAAAAGAGACAGTTGGCTGCTCAGTCAAAAAGTCAAGGCCTCGGTGGCTTCCGCAAACGCTCCTACAGTGTAGGCTGCGCTGACCAAATGGAAAACCTGGGCCCCATCCAAAAGGAAACAGAGCTGCACATCATGGAGCCAGAGGCCCAGGAGCAGAGTGCTCAAAGACTGGAGGAGTTCAGACGCCTGGCTGCTGAGGTCCAAGCACTGGAGAAGACCTCACAGGACAATACAAATGAAAACCAGCCTCAAAACCTCACGCAGAACCAAGCCCTCCAAAAATCCATTGGTATAGTTACTGATGAAAATATGAATAACCTTCCTGCCACTCAAAGGAAGCCGCAGAAAGAATGTTGTTTCCAGGATGCAGGGGTAGCGACAGAGCGGCTGGAAATCCGGAGCACTGCAGTTGGTGTCACCGAGGCCATGCTGGGCATGACCACTGAAGCCGAAAAAGAGATTGAGCTGCAGCAGCAGACAATCGACGCCCTGAAGGACAAGATCTACCGCCTTGAGGTGCAGCTCAAAGAAACAACTCATCAGATGGAGATGGGAAAGCTAAAACTGGAGCTCCAAGCTGCTGGTGGGTCAACCAAGAAGAAAGCAGACAAAGGCTTGATGGTCAGGCCGGAGATGTACAACGCCTGTGTGGAAGCTAAAGTCCAGACACGCAGTCAGGGAGTGGGTGAACATCTGGAATTCAGCCATGTTGGCACTGCTAAAAGTCCACAGACTCACACTAGAGGAGTGTCCTGTCAGCCTATTGTGCACAGTGTTGCCACAGGACCAGACATCCCTATGGACCGGTGGGTGGTGCGTGAGCATGTGGAGGTGAATGACCAGTGCATAGGGGTGCGGGTGGAAACATGCCACCAGCAGGTAGGTGAGGAGCTCAGCGTTTGTGAGGTGGGAGTGAACACAGAGGAGGTGATGGACAGCTTGACCCTCAGCAAAGCCACGATGAAGGCGAGCAAAGAGTGGCGATCAGTTGGCTGTGGAGATTGTTCAGTGGATGTGATCGTTAGTCCCATCAAGACATTGGTGTCACAAGGCACTGATCCAGATTGTGTCACTAAAGTGGACTGTGCTGTCATGGCGGCTCCTGAGTCGGCGACTCAGCAGACCAGCACAGAGACCGAAGTTGCAGACAAGTCCACGAACACAAAACATGTTGTCCTCACCGACTCATTCACTTCCGTGGAGTTGCTTACTTGTGATAAGCAAACCAACACAGTCGTAACTGAAACCCGGACCATCGCTGCTGGAGAAGGACTCGTTAAAGACGTCCACTCAACAGCAAAGATGCGTTCGATTGCTGTTGGAACCGCCACAGATGTGGAGCTAATCCCCAGCAAATCAAGCTCAACTAAAACCAAAGAATGTGGGGTGGGACCAGTAAGCATCCATGAGAATTTCTTGGTTGGTTTAAAAACCAGGAACATAGCATGTGGCCCCTCCGAGCCAGCCGAGTCTGTGACGAGCATCAGCAGCAAGGAGACCGTAGAGGTGAATTCTGAGGCGGCAGCCCTGCAGGCGCAAGGCGGCGTCGGCTTGGACCATTACATCGAGAGGGTGCAGAAGCTACTGCAGGAGCAACAAATGCTCCTAGCTGAGAACTACACTGAACTGGCAGAAGCTTTCGGACAGCCCCAGTCCCAGTTTGGGGTCATCAACAGCCAGCTGGTCAGCACGCTCTCGTCCATCAACTCAGTCATGAAATACGGGAGCGCCGAGGATATCCTGAAGCTGCAGTCAGACTCTGCGAGCTCAGAAGGTGAGGGTGCTAATTATTCTGCACGCTGCACTCATAATGTCCAAAACGAGAACTTCACTCTTCATAAATGTTGAGGAACCTACATGTTTGTTGTGATAACTGACAGTCAAGCCACAAACACACACACGCATGCATTATAAACTGCTTCAGCTAAAAAAACATGTAAAAAAAGTATTTTCAGTCTGGGGTGGGGGGGGGGGTCAGGCTGATTTTTTAGGGATGTGGCTAATTATTGATCAATCTTGAGTCCATCATGTCTTCTAATTGTATTTTGTCAGGTCTGTCCTAACATCCAAATCAATTCATTTTAAAGTGATGATATGATTCTGCCATGTGATCCTCCTCAGCTGATGGAGTCTGCTCAGTTGTCAGAGAAATTGGAAATCCATTTTGGCCTCTCCATGTGTTTGCTTAAGTTTGAAAGAATGTTTGCTCTAAACGTAACGTAATTAGTTTTATGTGAAAGCTTTCTAACACCACAGACTGTATAGCATGGCTGCTGTTTTTGGACTCCACATTCTGAGGCCTCAGTGTTGGCGTTTTGGCCATTAGTGTTCTTCTTTTTGGAGCCAGGAGTTATCATGCTTAGACTTATGCTAGATTATCAGCTAAGGTTAGCAAGCTGCATCCATAACTTTTGCAGGTGGAACACACAGACACAGATATCTGCTGATTAGTGATGAGTAACACATACGGGAACCTGTCACTCAGAACTAAAGTGCAGCTCTCTTGGTTGGTCGGTAACATGTTTATTTCTGCTGTAAAGTTGGACATTTTTAACATGGAAGTCTATGGAGACTGACTCACTGCTGGTCTCAAGTGGTCATTAGAGGAACTGCAGGTTTTTGGCACTAAGCGTTGGTTTCACGTTTCGGCCCGGGGGGGGGGGTGCTGCTTGTCTAAAACACACTTTTAGGTCATGTCAGTGTTCTAATGAAGTAACAGCTGATTTAAGGTGTAGTTCGGGATTAAAGGGTGCGGATTGCTTCTGCTGGTTGGGGGTGGGGGGTGGGGGGTTCACACATGGTCTGATGGGATCCGACAGGCCAAAGTTATCTTTGGGCCCTGAAGAATGTGGCAGGGATATGAACCAACAGCGAGTTCATTTCTTTTAGGAGGCCGTGATGTTGCACTATTCTTCCACTTGTTTTTGCAGGCCACCCCGCCTTTACCAGCAGCTCCCTGCTGATTCATGGCTCATTCTCAGTTACATAACACACATTCATGCAGGCTGGCAGATGAGCGGGGGGGGGGCGGTCTGGTCACTTTCTGGCCTCTTTAGAGGTGTCACGTGGCTGACCTGAGTGTTCAAGGAGCTATATTTTGGAGCACTGGAAGCAGCAAACTAAGTGGGAACAGCTCTAAGAAAGTATTATGACATTCAGTGTAAAATGACATGAAAGTCATGATGGAGGCCGTTACTCCTCGTCATAAATACCAGTTTATTTACCGACCCGGTGGCTGAGTTAACATGTAATTGATAACTTTCCAGCTGTAGTTAGTTGGTAAAATATTAAAACTAGGTGCTTATCCTTATTTAGAATCAAAATGAGTTTGAGAAGTCAGGATTTTACATGGATGTTACCTGGGAAGCTTCAGTGCTGTTCATCTCTCTGTAAGCAGGTGGAGTGACTGAAGGAAGAACCCGAAACAATTTTGGAGTGGATCCAGATCATTTTGTTTAAAATGCGAGTTGGACACTGGTCTGTCCTCAGTCATGATTAATTTAACAGCAGCCAAAGCCATCATTTAGAAAAGAAAATGAATTTCTCCACTGGCTGAGCTGCTTCATCAGTCTGTGTTGGTCTGATCAAGCCTTTGAAGTCTGATTGGAGCACCAAACTCCACTTTTTCAAACTGAACACCGCCCTCTTCAAATCACTAAGTGGAAAAAACAGTCTGATTGAGGAAGCATGGTTTCAGAGTCTCAAACAGAAAACTTTCCTCGTGGCTGAAAAGTCTGCATGCTGTAGAGTCCTGCTCATCGTACCATACACAGCATTTCCAGTCAGTCCCATAGTATATTCGTGACTTCTTTTCCTTCTCCTTTTCAGAGAGCAGTCAGCAGCTGCAGCTGTCCTCTGTCTGGACGGAGCGCGTGGAGATGTCACCTAAACTCGCAGCAGATAAACCTGCAAACGCACCGTCGCTGCAGCAGCAGCAGATCAGTGCAGCCGAGCAAAAGAGCCGCATGGACCTCCAGATGTCTACAGCGCTACATGGTACCACTGCATTCACAACACATCTCTCATTATTTTTAGGCCACGCTTAAGGGGCTTTTTAAGAGCTTTGCAACTGTATACAAAAGATGGACATGGCCGCCAACATCTTGGTTTTTGACCACAGAACCTAGTCTCGGTGTGATCTGAAGTTAATTAGTGCCAATTCCCTCACCAAAACTGGAGAACCAGAAATGCTCCAACAGTCAGCACGAGCAGGTTAGCGACTCAGATTAGCCAAGGTTTTAAATAAAGCTCACCCCCTCTACAGTCCTTATGGAGGCTACAAAAACCTTACATAGCAGACAAAGTTGGACATCTTAACGTGGGAATCTATGGGGATTGATGCACTACTGGAGCCTCAAGTGGACATTAGAGGAACTGCAGTTTTTTGTTCTCAGAACTTTCAACTTGGGTCCAAGATGGAGGACTGCAAGCTGATGGTGGTTTAGGTCATTTACATGGTAGACTTGACCATAACCCACTCTCCAATTTAATTTAGTGCTGCAGTTTCAGAGGAATCGCCCAACAAACCCAGCTGACTGCAGTGTCTTATGTTAAAGTGCTCCAAGTAGAAGCTTTTCAACTCCACAACAGACAGACTGGTTACAAAGTGGATGTCTCATGTTATACAACCAGATTGTCCTTGTTGCATCCTCAGCTCGTGCTCTTTGGACTCACACTGCTGCTCAGTGTGTGGGTCAAACAGTTGCTTTTTTTCAGGTCACAGTCCCCCTGGGCCCCTGAGCCCATTTATCAGGGTTATAAACACTTACAGCTAAATTCAGAGTTTCAGCCTCAGTTACTTCTCATTTCACGTCCAGTGTGCAGAAGTAGAGAGCCAAAAAAGTGAAAACACGGCTCTAGAGTGTAAAACAGATGTTTTTCTACCGAGCCAGTCATAGTTATCTGACCAGATGTTTAGGCTGTGGTCTGGTGGCTAGAAGACGGCCCCTCAACAGAATATTCATAAGTTTCTTAAGCAGTGTTTTTCTTCCGAAAGCCAAGAACCCACAACGTGGCTGCTGAAAGGTGTATTACCTCACCTGAGCTGTCTGTAAGGGGTTCACCTGTACGCCATATACAAACCAGGCGAGATGTGAAACACGACCACGAATGTCATCAGCCTGACGAGCGCCCACTCACGCTCCCAGCTGTCAAAACACGGGGAACGTGCTGAACGACCGTGTTGCTAATGAGCGCCGCACACGCCTGTGTGTACACATGCAGCTGCGTACATGCTGAGGCATGAACACACACTCGACTGTTTCCCCCCTGCGGCATTTAGGAGGCCCCTCCGTGGAGGCAAGTCCTGGCAGATGTGCTGAGTGTTTCTGGCTCACCCTGCCGGTATTTTGGTTTTCGAGGCCTCTACTTAAAATGACTGAGATACTTCGGGCTTTGGGTCGACTTCCAATGCCTCGCAGACAGATGAGACAGGCGCTTAATGGCTGCTTTCCTCCCTGCCAAAGCTCTTGATCATGTCAGAACTTTTAGTGGGGCATTCAGGCGTTATCTGCTCTTTGGAATGAACCGGATGGGCTATTTAGTTACATTGTGTGTTAATGATGCAGGAGGTGAGTGTAAAGGGAGGATTTAATTAGGAGGCTAGTGATGAAAAACACTGAGCAAATACAGAAAAGAGACAGAAACAAAGAAGGGATAAACACTTTCTACTTTGTGCTTACACGAACAAGTTAACTTGTTACTTACAGAACCGTTACCTGAAAAGCATCCATTGTTGAAGCAACTTAAAAACTATAATTACAGGAAATTTAAAGGCTCTTATTTTAATGACGCATAAACTCCAGATAAGTGTCCCTTTCAGCCTGAAGATGGTGCTCTGATCAGCTACAGTCCTGTCTCAGCCACAAATGGGTGTGTAATCAAAAGGAAACCTAAACCCATCCACCCACCCAAAGACAACTTATCAAATCTCTTGAAAATGACTTTAATTAATCTGCATGGCTATTGAACTCGATTCCACCAGAGGGCGCTCTGCTCGTGTGTGTAAAGAGTGGATGAACTGCAAAAGTTGGAGCTCTGGACTCACAGCAAAATGCTGGTTCTTGATGTATTTTAATGTCAGATGCCAGGATCTGACATTAAAATACTGATATGAGTGTATCTTTGTTCATAATTGGTGTCTGAGTAGCTACACCTACAGCTCAAAAATGTTACGGGAACACTCGATCTTCACAGTATGGCATCAGCGCAGTTAAACTTCATGGACATCATTCTGTCCTGTTAGGAAACATAAACCATCATGAATCCATTTCATTTGGTGCAAATGAAAATATCAGGTGCACTGGAGAGGCAAAAAAGGGATGGCTTAGCAGGTGATTCCCACCTGCTGATTATTATTTTCCTCCTTTCTCCTCTGCTTTTGCTTTTTGCTACTGTCCTTGTCTTTGGTAGCATGAGATGGTACCTGCAGCCCACACAAGTTGCAAGCTCCTCCAGGATGGTACATGCAAGAGTGTGGAAGAGATACCAGGAGATGGGCCGTTACACAAGGAGAGCTGGACGGGGGCGTAGAAAGGCATCAACACAGCAGCATTCATGTGTCTGGTGCTGTGTGCAAGGAGGAGCGGGAGGAGTCCTACAAAACGACCTCCAGTGGGCTCATGCACACGTTCAGTTTTATTCATATAGCACCAGATCAAATTCAAAGGTGAAGAACCTACAATAATTACAGAGAACCCAACAATCTGACCAAACTATCAGAAACAGCACGAGGTTTTAGACTCCTTTAGTGGGACCTGTTCTCACAGACCGGCAGGTCCACCGCTGGTGTCTTGCTCTCTTCACAGATGAAAGCAGGTTCACACTGAACATGTGGTATGAGACACCATGCTGTATGTTATGCCTCCTGCAGGATCAGCCAGGGTGACCAGTTTGGCAGTGAGTCAGTGATGGTCTGAATGTCCTCGGAGGGTCACGCAGACCTCTGTGTTAGTCAATGGTACCCTGACTGTGGCCATTGTAGGCAGTTCCTGGATAATGAAGGCACTGATGCCACTGACCGGCTCCTCACCTTCCCCAGACCTCAGTCTAAGAACCTCTGGGACATCTGACCTGATCCAGGTCAGGACGCCACCAACCACCTCATCAGGATTATGTCCAGATGTTGTCTCGTGCTGCCAGCAGTGATGAGGACACTAATAAAAACAAAACAGGAGAAAAGTGAGTTTTCAGATTCTCTGAAGTTTAACTGACTTTGTTAAACTGCGATGACGACGTGTTCCCTTAATTTCTTCAAGTATATTTTCTTTGTTGATGCAGGTTGTGTTCAGATACTTCATACTGACTCAGTTGACTCGGCAACCTGCTACATCTGCCACATTTATGGTAGTCTGTGGCCCTTTGCTTACTTTGAGTGACTCTGGCTCTCTCGGAGAAACTGTTGCCTGCTGGCTGAGGCCATTCTGTGTAATACGTGTGTCCCTCCTGCAGGGCAGAACACCCTGAAATCCATCATGAAGAAGAAAGACGGCAGAGTCGACTCCAACGGCACAAAGAAGAACCTACAGTTCGTCGGGGTGAACGGAGGGTGAGATGGAAAATTATTTTATACCCTCATGAATATTTCAGCTGATTCGGTTTTCCTTTAAATGGTTCTTAGACGTTTGTGGTGTGAGAATTTTGCCGTGGACTGTTGTCCCAGCTGAGGTTAAAGGTGGCCGGTTTTAAATTTACACAGCGGTGTGTTGATGTTCTTCCCGAGCCTCACATGCCTGCTAGCATCCACTGAGAATAGGCTGCATGCAAATGTCATGAAAGCCCAGCTGCCACAGCCCATCTTCATTTTTCTGTACCTCTGTCGCCCCCTTGTGGCACAGATACGAGACTACGTCGAGTGACGACTCCAGCTCAGAGGACAGCAGCTCCTCTGGGTCAGACGAAGAAGAGGATGAGGAGGAGAAGGAGTGCGGTGGAAAGGAGGGATACAAGAAAGTGGAGGGAGAGCGCAGCAGGGAGGAGTTCCAGCCCGAGGGAGCAGAGGATGTGGATAAGAAGGAGGAAGAGGAAAGTTCAGAGAAGCAGGAGATGAGAGAGAGGTGAGTGAGGGGAAAAAAAATGAAATCCATTTTTAGTTTTTCTTTGTTTTTCTTTAACCCACTGGCTGTGAGCTCTCTGACTTAAATCTGCTTTATGCCCAATATTTGAGTATTTCATTTTCTGCGTCTTTGTTCTGATTTCTAAGGCACGATCAGGTTTGCACACATTTACTTTCCCGTTGCATCAGCAACATTGAGATTCAAAGATTATCTGCAGCAACTACATTTGGTGTGGCGTTTGTTTGTCCTCGCTCTCAGTTACTTATCTGATGATAAAACTTTATTTAAAGCATGTGGAATATTTGCAGCGTGCTGATGAGCTGCACTTTGATCAGTTATCTCATCACTTGGGACTGAAGTGCTTCAGATATTAACTTGTGTTTGACGTCATCTTAAAGGTACGAGCTGAGTGAGAAGATGCTGGCTGCCTGCAACGTTCTCAAATCTCACCTGAGTGACCCCAAATCTGTGAGCAGCAAAGACCTGGTGAGGAAGTCTTTGGGTTGTGCTTTAATAAAAGAGACTACATGAAAGTGGAGGATCACATTTAGCAACATCCAGAGATTGTGGACTTTGGTTTTCACAGCCTGAAGTCTTGAAATGCTGAGCTCGCCTGCGGTGGCTGCTCAGTGTTGTTTTTACTTCATGCATTCTTCAACAGAATGCATTCCTGCGTGTCTGTAGCCAGACACAACCACTAACGCATCTGTAGTTTGTTAGTTCTGCACAAAGTGGCCCTTAAAGTTGGATTCAGTTAAATTTGCCTGTCGGTGTGTTGATGATTGCTTCCTGCCTCTGCAGAGAGGCTGCCTCAACACGGTGCAGCACGAATGGTTCCGTGTGTCCAGCCAGAAGGCAGCGGTGGCAGCCATGGTGGAGGACTACCTGGGTGCCTTTGCGGGCGTCTCTCCGGCCGTGCTGCGGCACATCGTCAACATGGCTGACGGCAACGGCAACACGGCGCTGCACTACAGTGTTTCACACTCAAACTTCCAAGTGGTGAAGAAGCTGCTGGATGCAGGTGAGCGGTGCAGGGAGTCTCTGAAATCGAACGGCTTAGCAGCGTTTCTGCCAGATAGCTCTCCTCTGCCAGCGTGAGGTTTACATAGACCATCAAGAGGGAGCCACATATTTGTTTCCATACAGCCTGTGATGATCAGTGGATATAAGAGGATGGATATGAGCTGAACAGGTTAAACAGTATTGTATGTAAAAACACTTGGAGGATATGAGACTAATAAAATCTCTGGCTCGTACACTGGTGGAAACTTTGGGTTAGGATGTTAAAAATTCTGTTTTTAAACTATTTCACCTTGATGTGGGTACAAAGGAGAGTGAAAGGTGTTTGTGTTGAAGGCACCTATTTGCTCATTTTAAAAAGTTGGGATGAATTATGGTTCTCCAGTGTCTGTAAAATGTTTCAAAGCCTTTAAGTGTCATGAAAACCTTGTTTTGCTTCCAGCGTTGCCGAGCTTCTTATTTCACAGCCGTCCTGATTCGAATCGAATCAATTTGATTTTATTTATATAGCACCAAATTACAACAGTCGCTTCAAGGCGCTTTATATTGTAGGTAAAGACCCTACAATAATTACAGAGAAACCTGAACAGTCAAAATGACCCCCTATGAGCAAGCACTTGGTGACAGTGTGAAGGAAAAACTCCCTTTTAACAGGAAGAAACCTCCAGCAGAACCAGGCTCAGGGAGGGGCAGTCATCTGCTGTGACACAAAGAACCTGGAAGATGAGATGGCAGGACTGCCCCGCCGGATCATTAAGAAAACTCAGCACTAGCTTGTAGAACCAGAAGAAACCAATGCTTGCTGCTTTCACGTGGTCATTGCTGGACCTCAGTAATAAATGGAGACCAGCTCTGCAGGCTTTACTCGGTGCAGAGAACCCTGCAGAGAAGTGCAGTGAAGCTGAAGCCACACACAGAGCCATGCTGGAGGAAAAGGGTTTGCAATGTCACTGCTCAGCAGCAGGGGCTTCCTCCAGGTTTTTTTTTTTTTTTTTTTTTTTTACAGCACTCGAGCAGGTTTGATCTGCATGCAGCCTCGTCCTCGCTGAGCTCTCTGAAGGCTCAATAGACTGTGATGAGGTCCCGGCCACTCGCTGCTCTGAAGGCCCTTTTGTCTCTTCAGTCTTTTGTCTCCTTGTGCTCTGTGACAGCATCTCCACCCCTCTGCTCCTATTGTAGCCTTTGCCCCCCCCCATCCCAGTTGCAGTTGAGGCCTCCCAATACTTCCCATCAGGCTCTGATGTCTCAAGAATGTCTTCCCCTCCCTGTTAGCATGTTCAGCTTGTAGAGAGTGTAAGTGAAGAGATCTCTGGGGAGCAGACAATACATCAGAGGACTCGAGTTTTTTTAAGGACAAGAAGTGATTGACTGAAGCGTCACGTGCTGACAGGCTGACAGTGACGAGTCAATCAGTGTCGCAGGCTGACACCCCCCCCCCCGAGACCACCAGTGACACACGTCCTCCTGCACCTTCAGAAAGCTTTAAAGTAAGTGTGTGTGTGTGTGTGTGTGTGTGTGTGTGTGTCAGACGTGTGTAATGTGAACCAGCAGAACAAGGCAGGATACACCCCCATCATGCTCGCTGCGCTCGCAGCCGTGGAGACGCCCAGGGACATGCGCATTGTGGAGGAGCTCTTCAGCAACGGTGACGTCAACGCCCGCGCCAGTCAGGTCAGTGAGAGAAGGTCAGAGGTCAACAGGTCTCAGCAGGGTAAAACAGTAATATGAAGATCATGGAGGAGCGACTCGCTCTGAGACCTAAAAGGCAAACGAGGCAGAAATGAAATCTACACGATGACGTAACAGAAAAGTTCTTTTAAGACAAATTTAAATGTGGCACAGGAGATTACTTTAATCTGATAAAGTGGGGAAAAGGGCACTTTAGTGCCACCCAGTGGTGAAGAAAGGCTAATGTTCGGATTTTTGACATTGAGACAAACTTAACAGTTTATGTAAGGCTGCTCAGATTTAAGGTGGAGTCACGTCCGGGAATCGATGCTGCGGTCTCTGTTAGTGAAAAGTTTCTTAGAGCTGTTGGAGAAATTTGGTCTGCTTATAAGATGACCTGCTGGCATTTCAGTGTGTTCGGGGCATGATGTGTGCTGTGGTGAGGAAAAAGTATTTGAGGATGCCCTTATAGTAGTTTTATATATACACATAATGTTTGAACCCAGAGATTAATTTTCCAAGGATAAAAAGCAGACTCACAGGAAGTCATTTGAACAGCTCGCTCGGGTTCACTCACCGCGCTGCTGTCCTGTTCCAGGCCGGTCAGACGGGGCTGATGCTGGCGGTCAGTCACGGCAGGATGGACATGGTTCGGGCCCTGCTGGCTCACGGCGCCGACGTCAACATCCAGGATGACGAGGGCTCGACGGCGCTGATGTGCGCCAGCGAGCACGGCCACGTCGAGATCGTCAAACTGCTGCTGGCCCAGCCCGGCTGTGACGCCACGCTCAGCGACAGTGTGAGTAACTCGGGGGGTGTTTGCTGACGTGGTGTCAGAGCTTCAAACTGAGAAATGAGGGCAGTATGATCTGTTTGTCGTTTTGCCCCCTCCCTCAGTGTGTGTTTATGTTGTGCATTTATCATACTGTAGTTGTGCCGGTGCAGAATCACTGCAGTTACTTCCTCGGTGTGTTTGGCTGATTTCGATCAGTCAGCCTTCAGCTTTGTTTTTGTCCCATGTTGACTTCCTTTCTTCCCCCGTCAGGATGAGAGTACTGCTCTGTCCATAGCTCTGGAAGCGGGACACAAGGACATCGCAGTGTTGCTTTATGCACACGTCAACTTCTCCAAAGCCCAGTCACCGGTCAGTGTCCATGCAGTTATTTTAACATTTCACAATCACCTCTTTTCGACAGTCCTGTAGCTTCCTCCATCCTCACACCCTCAGTTTGTGAGCAGAAATTCCTCCAAAAGTAACCCACCCTCCAAGCTGACGTGTGTTTGTGTGCCTGTGTGTTTTTTAGGGAACGCCTCGACTCGGCAGAAAAACGTCCCCAAGTCCCACCCGGAGGGGCATGTTTGATTAAACCCACCCTCTGCTCTGCCCACAAACCCTGTGCTGCTATTGGTTTTCGTGCACGACGCCTTATCCACAGCGGGATTCACCCCAACCAACCAACCAATGAGATTTCTGGATTTTTATTTTTAAATGATTTTTATATGCACATTTGCCTCCACAGTGAGCCCAAAGTGCCCTTTTAATATGAATGTAAGCAGCTGGTGCGTCTCATCCCATCAGATTGTAGCTGAAATGTCTCAAAAATCACAAACTACTGGAGTTCAGACCAACATGGACACACTTTAAAATATGCCTTTTTTTTTTTTTTACTAATGCTCAGTGTTGATCATCGCGAGCACCAAACCCTCTTCGTTTGTGATTTATTTTAATGATGTTTGAGTGCATCAGAGATGGAGTGATCCAGCCATCCTGTATATACCGCTTGCCTCGACATCCCCGTCTCATCGCTGCGACTCAGTGAGCAAACGTGACCTAGACTGGAGAAATTTAACTTTTTTATACAAATTTGTATCTATTTAAAAACAAAAATCACAGTATTTTGAATATTTTCTTTTACTACTTAACAGCCCACGAGGTTATATATTTATCAGAATATAGTTTTTAATGCAGAGATGTATTACATTGTACATACAGTGGTCATTTGACTCTAGTTATTCTCCTTTTTTGTCTTTGTCCACTTTCCTTCTGTGTAAAATAAGATGTCCTCCTCCTAGTATTCATCAAGGTACTGATGTTCATCTTCACATGAGAATTGATGTGCCTTAAACTTCGTCATGTAACAATAAGCATCAATTAAAGAGTTTAAATCCAGATGTGCTGTCTGCACTGTTGATTCCACAGGGCGTTTCTTTTTCTCACCACTTGATGGTGCTGTTTTTACAGCTGAAACTCTGAAAATGGTCGGGTACAAACACTGGACTGAAACTGAGGGAAAAATAGCCAAAGAAAGCATTATACGATTAACACAAAAAAATGATACTGGCTATGTAATGAAGAGAAACCAATAAAGATCCTGGCTGAGATCTGAGTGAGCAGGTCTGAAGGAAAAATGAGGCAAAGGAAGAAAAAGGTGCCAATAACAGAGACCAAAGTGAAACATGCTTCAATACTTTAAAGAAAGCTACGAAGTTCTCCTTTGTACCTTTTTATTAAGATTATTTTGGTCACTTTATTCTACTGAGCTACAGACTGTTCTTGATTTTATTTGAGAGCTGGTGGTTACATATTTAGGATTTCCCAACTTTGGGATAAAGAGGATGATCTTACACAGCACTGCTGATTCACAAACCTCTAAAATAAAATACAGTATAACTGACACCTTTAAAAAAGAAAAAACAAAGGCATTCATTGCACCAGATAAATACGAACCTGCACTCCTAATGGAAACCGAGGACGATGAAGGCCAGTGCCACGTCTTTCGGTCACTTGGATTCAGGGGAATTATCAGAAGTGTCACGAGGAAATCCGAGGAAGTCTCACACATCTGTCTCTGCCTCTGGGAGTGTGCTGTGTACCAGATACACTATGTTGCCAAAAGTACACTGCTCAAAAAAATAAAGGGAACACTCAGCACATCCTAGATCTGAATGAATGAAATATTCTCATTGAATACTCTGTTCTGTACAAAGTTGAATGTGCTGACAACATA
>JAMQGT020014451.1:0-10736 GCA_024447675.2 Pterophyllum scalare
ATAATTGAACGAGCCCATCGCACCCTAACACCCTGGCCACCTGCCGACCAGAAGCCACGGCCCGTTCTGATTCGGCTGCTCAAATCTCGGGACCGGGATCAAATCCTTTGCATCGCCTCACAGTTATCCAGGGAAAAGGGTCCCTATGGGAAGTTGCAATGTTTTTACTATCTCGATTCAAAACGGACAGTTCTATAGTTCTCTAATAGAACCCTGGATGGTGTTATGGTTAATTTGGTAGGTGCAACATGTAAATCCAGCACGATGGGTTAGATGGTGCTGAATAGAATAGTTAAAGTTGTAAGCTTTAATGTGAATGGTTTAAATGGGCAAACAGAAGAGAGTCTTAACACATTTTAAAAAGTTCAAAATTTATATTGTTGTCATACAAGTGACCCATCTGACACCTCTGGAGCATGAGAAACTGAGGAGGGACTGAGTAGGACATGCAATATCATCATCCTTTAATTCTAAAGCCAGGGGAGTGGCAATTTGAATAAATAAGAATACCCCTGTAACAACTGGAGAGACCACTGTTGATGCATTGGGGACATATAGTGTAGTAAACTGCCAGATTTATTTAGAGTCTTGGACTCTCTTAAATTTAATTATGACGACATTTATCCAGGATATATTTGTGACGGTGTCAGGAGGACAGCATAATATTCTGACAGGAGGTGATTTCTGCCTGGATCCACTTCTAGATAAGTCCACCTCATCAGGATCTAAAACCAAGGCAGCACAAATTACTCTAGACTTTATGAAAGAGCTTAATGTAACAGAGCTATGGAGACTAATGCACCCCCAGGTGCTGGATTATTCCTTTTACTCAGGTGGCCATAATTCATTTACAGGGATTGATTTTTTTTCTCCTATCAACACAGATCATTCATAGAGCAGTAGAATCTGAATCCTTGTCTGGGATATTATCAGACTATTCAGCTTTAATGTTCTCACTTTATATGCTGGGTAGAGTTAATAACATATATAGATGGCACCTAAGGTAAGTGTTTGTTACAGCACAATGACAGTTTAATTTTTGTCTGCTAATCATGTTTGTTCCCTTATTTCTGGTTTTATGTCAGGATATGCCGTTACTGTTACATCTTTAGCCGTTACGTCTGGTTTGTTCCTGATGTGGGCCGGCTCTGTCTGTATCGTCTACATGCAGGAGTTGTTTCCAACATGGGTTAGGAAAGCGTTCACAGTTTCTATTCGTATTTGTGAAAAATGTCCTGACAAGAGGAAAAAAGCTAACTCCCGACCAACTGGTCTTTGGCATCCTCCTTTTGTATTTGTGTTGCAGCTTTTGTATTTGTGTTGCAGCTTTTGTATTTGTGTTGCGGCTTTTGTATTTGTGTTGCGGCTTTTGTATTTGACCTGACACCTCTGGGCCACCTTACAATTTGCTGCCATGTTAAAACAAAACAAAACAAGATGTTATTTGAACAATTACAGCTTCTGGAAACATTAATTTGAGAGTTTTTTAAAAAATAATCAAGAATGATTGCCAGCATATCAGTGTTTGAATGCATAGAGGATGTATGCGCGAGAATGTGCCAAAACACTGTCAGCCAAGCAGCCTCCAAGAGGATCAAAAAGGAGTCTGCAGTAGGTTCTGGCAGGGCTGCTTTATAGCACACCTGAGCTTGACATGTTCAGGTGTGCTACATCTGAAACTGGGTGAGCTCCACCTGCTAGTTACCTGAAAAAGGTAGACACCAGCAATAAGAAAAGAAGGCCAGCCCAGTGTCCGTCACAGTTGTGCTTTTCATTATTTGAACATTTTTCCAGTTTTTATTTTATTATGTGTATTGTGTGTTTTTGTAAAGCATTTTTTAACACTGATTTTTGTGAAATCAAAACAAACTTGATTACTGTCATTGATAATATTGTGAGCTGTCTAATTCTTAAAAAGTGGAAGATGGTCCCTCCATCCTCCTGGATACTCCATGTTTGTGGGTGGAGCTAGGTCCAGGTCTCCACCCTCATCATCCGACTCACCTGGGAGTGATGAGACACACCTGTTCTTGTAACCGTAAAGAGTGAGTGCTGTTGGCTTTCTTGCAGTTGTCCAGCTGCTTAGCTCAACGAGCTACTAGCTGGTGTGCAGTGCCTTCTTAAAAAGTGGAAGACAGAAGAAGTGACGGGCATAAAAAAACTCCACAGCAGGTGAACAGTATCTGAACGTCATGTTCTCAAGAAATAGAAGAAAATCAGAGTGGAAGGGTGGCTGTCAAGAAGCCATTCTTAAGGAAATGAAACGGGGACAAACAACTGAGGCAGTGGTGTGCAGTGACTTTTAGACCACCACGCTCCAGCAGACACAAAAACATCTTCCACTTTTTAACAGCACAAATTGGACCACAGGAAAACACGCTGCTTTTTGCAGATTGGCACTCAGAAAAACCAAAGGCTTTTGAGGGTTTGATCCTGCTTCTCCTTCCTGATATGACCTGCCCTGTTTTGTTCTTCTAATTGCACTGATGATTGAACACTTCATATAATCCTGTGCTTGTTTTTGGAGCCTGCTCGATAAGAGGTTCTAACTTTGCAGTCTACACTCTGCCAATCACTTTAAAATGTGTGCAAACTTAAATTTAATGTTTATAAAAGTAACAATCATTTATTTATTAAACACTTTGCAAAATCCACCATACTAAGTAGATCACAAGGGCAGAAAATCAAACACAAGTCATAAAAATATCCAGTCTGAAAGAAGCATCATGAGCTGTGGAGTGTACGAGTGGTCAGGATCCAATGGAAATGCATGTATGTCCTGTACAGTGAGCTGTAAACTGTGTGGATAAGTCTATCTACAGTTTACAGTTTATAGGCAGTTTATAGGCCAAGTGACTATTTTCTGGTAATTTCCCACAGTTTAAATATATGACACCCATCCCATGCCTCAGTAAGGTTAAGAAACATGTGGTCATAAAAAATGTCCTCATGTTGTATGCAGTTTCTGTTGTAACATTTTAAAATGTGATGTTGTAATAACTCTGCTCCCAAATACAGCAACAAGCATACATATGTGTTTTTCTTGTTATCTTCTTGGATTTTTTTAACAACTTACAGGCAAAGCACCAAATATGGTAACTTCACTGACATGAACGTGAAACACTGAAAAATGTCACAAAAATATTTCAGTCTTATTATGTCCTCCAATAACACTGAAATGGGGATTTGTTAGCACATATATCCTTTATATACTGAAGCTCCCTTCTAGTTTTGCTTATTGCAAGAAACTATCAACCTGGAGAACCACAAAAACAAAAGGAAATGTAGGTTGAAGGAGAAGACCGGGTGACACTGAAGGAAAGAGTTCAGGACTGTGGACATGAGTGTTTACAGCTCAGTGCAGTGGAAACTAAAAACAGAATTGTAAAGCTCACCAAATCTCTGAAGGTAGATCAATAATTTATTTCTCCAAGCTTTTGGCTTTAAATGTGAAAGGTAGGTAAACAGCAAACACGCCGCTGTATATATATATATATATATATATATATATATATATATATATATATATATATATATATATATACATATATGCAGATGTCTGAATTTATATTGAAGTTTTTTGCAGCTGCAGGAAAATCCGGACACGGAGGAAATAAATGCGCAGTTTGAATCTTCGATTTAAATTAAAAATGAGTGTTTGAAGTCTGCAGTTTCATATTAAACCTAAAGGTTTAATGAGCAGCAGGAAAAGGTGAAAAACTCACAGAGAGGAGGTGACGCTGCTCAGCTCGGTGGAGGGAGGGACAGGTGCTCCGAGCCCACCCACCATATGTCAGGACCAGAGAGGTCAGTCAGGAGCAGCAGGAGCATCATTTCCCCTGAGGAAGAAGAGAAGAAGGACCTGCTGAGGGAGTCCAAGCGGCTCATTGTGGTCTCACAACAGGAGGGAGGGACTTTAACCTGAGCTGCACCTCCTGCTGGTGTCTGCAGATCACTGCAGAAGGAGGAGAGAGGAGGAGTTTGGAGGTGTGTGAAGCTGTTCTCACATCTAAAACGCATCAGTTTGTTTCTGGTTCAGAAGCTTCTTTTTGTTGGGTGGGTCACGGCTTCTTGTCTGAGGTCAAAAAGGGGGATTGAACGGTATATGTTTGCTCCTATCATCTTTACATTTATTTGCCTGAGAAACTTTGTCTTAGACTAGAAAATAAACATCACTGATTAAATGACACAGAAGTACATAATGTTTGGGGACACTCAAAGAACAGGATGTTCCTTTGGGTCCGTCTCTATCCCTAACAGATGCCAGGACAAGACTACACAATGATAGAATGGAGTCTCTGAGGTCATCTCAACACCCAGCTGTTAAAATTCTCTGTTTTCCACATTTCTTGTTTTGTCTATGATGTAACCAAGCCTGATAAACTGTGACTATATGAAACTGTGAGCTGAAAGAGAAAGTGTGGGTGCTTCATGTCAGATTCAGTTCCAGACTGGATAGGGCATGCGGTTTCTCACCCAGATTAATCTGTAAAACTGGTTGAAAATGGCTTAATTCAATTTGATAATTGAACTCCTTATTCCATTATGTGTGATTCTTGTTTGATAAACGAACACGCAGAAACATAAAAGGCTTAAGCAGCAGCTCTTATATTTTATCAAAATTTCCTCAGACTTCAACCCTTCCCATGAACACTGAGATTTACCTGCTTTGAGCATGCACTCAACTTTATCATTTTTCTTGGCAATTTTAATTTCCCTATCCACTTTCTTCTTTTTTTTTAAGTTGCTTGCTTTTTTAAAGCTTTATTTTTCTTTTTTTGTACTGGGTTTTTTTGCTTTTTTGACCCCACAGAAACGAACTATTGTAAAACCACAATCGTGTGCCAAAAAGGTGATTTCCAGTATTGAAACTTTTATAAATGACTCAAACATATCCATCCATTCTCTTCTGCTTATCCTGTTCAGGGTCACATGGGGGGAGCTAGAGCCTATCCCAGCTGACATAGGGCAAGGGGCAGGGTACACACTGTACAGGTCAGCTGCCTGTCATAGACAACCATCCACACCTATGGGCAATTTTAGAGTAGCCAATTAACCTAACCCCAGTAAGTGCATGTCTTTGGACTGTGGGAGGAAACTGACACAGAGAGAACATGCAAACTCCACAGAGAGAGAGAGAGAAAGAGAGAAGAGGGGCCTGGGCCAAGGTGGAATTGTTCCCAGGCCTTCTAGATGTGTGAGGCAGCAGTGCTGACCACTGCACCACCGTGCTGCCCCTGCCAAACATATTTCAAACATACAGTGGGAACGGAAAGTACTCAGACTCAGCACCACATCTTGACAGAAAAAACAGAAATGTAGAAATTTTTGCAGATTTATTAAAAAAGAAAAAGTGAAATATCACATGGTCATAAGTGTTCAGACCCTTTGCTGTGACACTCATATTTAACTCCCATGCTGTCCATTTCTTCTGATCCTCCTTGAGATGGTTCTACTCCTTCATTGGAGTCCAGCTGTGTTTAATTAAACTGATTGGACTTGATTAGGAAAGGCACACACCTGTCTATATGAGAGCTCACAGTGCTGTCAGAGCAAATGAGAATCATGAGGTGGAAGGAACTGCCCAAGGAGCTCAGAGACAGAATTGTGGCAAGGCACAGATCTGGCCAAGGTTACAAAAGAATTTCTGCAGCACTCAAGGTGTAACACGCGAAGGACTCCCAGACTATGAGAAATAAGATTCTCTTTTCTGATGAGACCAAGATTGATTGGCGTTAATTCTAAGTGTTATGTGTGGAGAAAACCAGGCACTGCTCATCACCTGCCCAATACAATCCCAACAGTGAAACATGGTGGTGGCAGCATCATGCTATGGGGGTGTTTTTAAGCTACAGGGACAGGATGACTGGTTGAAGGAAAGATGAATGCGGCCAAGTACAGAGATATCCTGGAAGAAAACCTCTTCCAGAGTGCTCAGGACCTCAGACTGGGCCGAAGGTTCACCTTCCAACAAGACAATGACCCTCAGCACACAGCTAAAATAACAAAGGAGTGGCTTCAGAACAACTCTGTGACCATTCTTGACTGGCACAGCCAGAGCCCTGACCTAAACCCAACTGAGCATCTCTGGAGAGACCTGAAAATGGCTGTCCACCAACGTTCACCATCCAACCTGACGGAACTGGAGAGGATCTGAAGAAAGAATGGCAGAGGATCCCCAAATCCAGGTGTGGAAAACTTGTTGCATCATTCCCAAGAAGACTCATGGCAGTACTAGCTCAAAAGGGTGCTTCTACTCAATACTGAGCAAAGGGTCTGAATACTTATGACTATGTGATATTTCACTTTTTCTTTTTTAATACATTTGCAAAAATTCTACTTTTCTGGGTTTTTTCCTGTCTAGATAGGGTGTTGATTGTACTTTAATGAGAAATATAATGAACTTTTATGATTTTAGCAAATGGCTGCAGTGAAACAAAGAGTGAAAAATTTAAAGGGGTCTGAATACTTTCCATACCCACTGTATTTCTCATGAATAATAAGTCATTTTGAGCCAGAAAGAATGTTCCTGTCACAAGGACGAAGCTGCTATCAGGTTTGGGGAAAGTGACTTTAATAAAGCTTTTATTTATCCAGGCAAAAAGTGTCATGTCTGTTTCAAGAGAGATCTGGCCAAGAGGTCAAATATAACACACCAGTTCTCAAAAGATTTTTAAACAATTCTCAGATTAGTCATGCAGACACACTTTGTGGTAACAAAATAACACAAAAGAAAACCCCAGAAACAGGGCTCACAATAGTTTCTAACATGTTTTTCTGTTTATTTTTCTTTAAGGATACCCAGTTTTGCTCCTTCTGCTATAATTTCACTTCTTCATTTTTAACAAATCAAGCTCAATTTAGCTCCCTTCTTGACAATTTCAGCTGTTTTACATTTCAAATCGAGTATTTTTCAGCTGGTTAAGGTCATTCAGCAAATAAAGTTTCAGCTCTTTGAAACATTTCTTGGCATTTCAGCTGCAGCTTTCAGCATTCACAGGTCATTTTCGGCAGAAAAGTTGTTTTCTAGTTTATACATGCTGTTAGGGTCGTGGATGCTTATATCAAATATGGGCAAAGTTTAGAGGTCAGTGTATGTACAAGTAATACCTGTGTGCTGAAAGCCACGTTCCGCTTGGCCTGCCAATACCTGTCACCTGCCTCCAGAGTCCCACAGGCTAACTGAGCCCAATAAGATTCCTTCTTCAGCTTGATGGCTCCCTTCACCTCCAGTGACCACCATCTGGTTCAGGGGTTACCACCACAACAGGCACCAACCACCTTGCAGTCACAGCTCTGAGCAGCAGCCTCAGCAATGGAGGTGCGGAGCATGGACCATTCAGACTCCCTTGGAATTCTATCAAAGTTCTGCCGGAGGTGGGAATTGAAGATCTCACGGACTGGGGCTTCTGCCAGGCATTCCCAGAACACCCTCACAACATGTTTAGGTGCCCCAGGTCTGTCCGGCATCTTCCCCCGCCACCTGATCCAGCTCGCCACCAGGTGGTGATCACTTAGAAGCTCAGCTCCTCAAAATTGAACAAAAGATGGTCAGTGACCCAGAGATCCCCTGATTACATTTTTTGCCATAATTGGGTAAAGGTCAAGGGTCAAGTATTCCACTTTGCCTGCAGCTCAGCAGTGAAGGGAAGAATGCGCCGATGAGGTGAGAAACAGAACATTACACCAACATTCAGCTCCGGCTCACCTGCTGGACTGAAAGATAGATCCTGGAAGAGAGGGTGACATGAAGTGTTGCTTGAGTGGACTGCTGTTCATGTGTGTGTAATCTGATCAAGTGATTACATACATAGCTTGATTTTATGAATACTGCACATATTCAAATTATGCTTTTCAAAAGTTAAAAGTTAAAAGTTAAAAGTTAAAAGTTACACTGAAATGTTTACAATATTAGTGTTAAAAATTTCCTCTTAATCCATCTATATCCCTACCCATCCATACCCACCTGGTAGTGAGATGGAATGCCCACTAAGACGTGGGTATTCAATCTGTGTGAACTGTAGAAAGCACTATTCTGATTTAAATGAGCTAAGATGACCAAAACCCCCAAATATAATTGTTGACTGCAGCACACGTGCAGCGTTTCTCACCTTCGTCTCAATGCCTCGCCCCAGTATTTTAGCCTGTTTGGTGACACAGCTGTTTAAGATGAAGGTGAGCTTCTCGTGATACTGGCGCGGCTCACGGGGATAAAAGGTGAACGGTATCTCTGTCACACCACCAGGTGGCAAAACATCTGGCTGGAAGTCCATCTCCAGGAAATTGGTGTTCTTGAACTGGCACTGGATGCTGAGGAGTGGGACAGAGAAGAATCAAGATTTAGATTCTCAAAATCTTTAAACTCACATGTTCAGTAAAAACTGACACGTGGAGAGAAACAGAATGACCGGGGCTTCCTCCTGAAAGCACACGCTTTGAAGCATCAGCTGAAGATTTCAAATTACAGGAAAAACAGCAGCAATTTCATTGTCAGAAGAAATACTTTAAATACTGCTCTGCTTTGGTGATAATTCCAGCAAAACCATCAGGTAGCACAACATTATATATTAGCACCAAATAAATCAATAACATTTACTGTGGGGAAAATATTTTTGGTCCTGGGACTAAGACCTAAGAAACTTCATTGTGCCACTGTCACAGCATCACAATGAAATCCTTTAAAAACTACTGTAATTTCAAAACCAGTACAGGAAATACACACATATGCTGGCTACCCACAGACTCACAGTAACTGCTTACCAGCCGCAAACGGCTCTTTGCTGTTTTTGACTGACAAAATGTTCATTCGGGAGAAGCCCAAAGACTTTCCTGATATCCTGACACACACCTGATGTCCCTTTCACTTTTGCATTCAGATCACTGTTCTGTTTGCAAGATCTGCCGGACATGACAGGCTTAAAAAAAAACAAAAACAATGAATCACTGTGCAAAATGTGTGTTAGATGGCTGGGAGGGAGAGACTGCCCGAGCTCGTATTGATGTTACTGGCTCCGTAATTTTCTTGCATAGAAAATTAAAGATCTTTACTGAAGATTGATTGAGTGGCCTTTGGTTTTTGATTTGTTTTTGAATTTATCTAACATAGCTAAAACTGGGTATCATATTCAAAACAATGAAAATGTATGCAGTGCTTTGCTAACAATACTGCCTAAGCAAAGCATGTATTGTTGTTAGCACAGAACCCTGTGGAACTCCATAATTAACCTTAGTGCATGAAGAAGACTTCCAGTTTACATGAACAAACTGTCTATTAGATAAATATGATTCAAACCACTGCAGTGCAGTACCTTTAATACCTACAGCATACAGTGGGTACGGAAGTGACAGCTGATTTTCCAGAGCTCAGTTGTCAAGGTAATAATGCAATACAAAAATTGCAAAACAACACTTGATGTTAGTTGATTTTTATTTTTTATTGTTTATTTATTTTGAGTGGGTCTCTGGAGGAACTCTGTGAGAAGCCGGGGTCAAAGAAAGGATGTCAAAGAGCCTCCGAGGGTGTGATGCACTAGTTGTAATCTAAGTGCAGCATCTGTTTAATCAGGCTCACCAACAAATCCTGACCACTTTGGTATCCTGTTCTCTTTTGCATTAGTTCCTTAAGATCATCTAGACTCTTAAGCTTAAAACTTCATTCTTGTGGTGGGAATCCAATCTCATATTCTTCTTCAGATAGAAATCTCCAGCTCTGATAGCTGCAGTTTTCTTCTAAGAAGAAATAATGTGTATGATATCCACAGTCTAGGACAGAGTCTGGTGGCTGGCCCTGAGTGTCTATTATGAATCTGAGCACTTCAAAATCCATCTGACCAGGGTAAAGAGGCCAGCCTATGGCCAGCTCTGCAGCTATCAGGCCCAGGGACCACATATCAATGGCTTGATTATATGGAGCACAGAGAAATACCTCTGGTGCCCTGTACCAAAGACTCTGCACAGGGACATGTGGAAGCAATGCAGACACGAGACGTGCCAGTCCAAAATCAATAATTTTGACCTTGATGGGAGACTGATGACAGTCCACAACCATCGGGTTATCTGGTTTGAGGTCGGTGTGGACTATTCCCGTGGAACTCAGGTGGGACAGGGTATTTGTCAGCTGATACAAAATCAGCCTCAGCTCACTTACGGGAAGGCCTTGGTTGTTGCGGTCCCGTATGTAATCAAGCAGGCTTTGATCAAGCAGTTCAAAATTTAAGCATATACGCTCCCTGTCAAGGAAAAAGCTATTCCATTTCACAATGTTGCACCTGTCTGGATCCAAGCATTGCAGCTGCTCAAGGAAGAAAATCTCTGATTTTGCCTGTTGCAAAATTTTGGGGTGGTTCTTGTTGACTTTGACAGCCACTGCTTTGTTGGTTTGGGTATTGATACACTTGGTTACAAAACCAAAGCAGCCCTCTCCAAGGAAAGCCTCCAATCTGTAGGAGTTTCCCAGTATGGTTCCTTCAACAATGTCCAAATCACTGAAGAGGAAGGATTGTTTGTTCGCTGACATTTTGAGCTGTGTTTGTTCAGGTAGTTCAACTGGGTTCCGGACACTGCAGTCAATGCTGTGTGGGCTTTTTGATCGCCAACTAGAAGGGTGCTGAGAGAGAACAAGGCTTTGGTCTTCTGTGCTCTTTATCTGTTAGGAACTTGTTGAGAAATAACTTTCAAATGTGGGTCCTACCTATTAACTTCCAAGATCATAGCATCAAAGACTTTCCAACATTCTG